>JACEIK010002646.1:148962-201663 GCA_018107945.1 Datura stramonium
GTTGTTGATGTGACATAGTTCTATGGATAAGAATAACTCTTTTTGACATATTTCTCTTCTTTTCTTTTCTCATTTAATTTAGTCCAATTTTTGCTTCTTCCATTTTGTATAAATCATTATCTTTTTTGTTCCGTGTATGTCACTTTAAGATGTTAATAAGTCTCTAAATAAATGACTTAATTAAAGTTTAAGACATTTAAGAAAATACAGATGAAACTACTTTAATTTTCAAGATTTTTTATTTTCTAGAACACTTGTCTTAGAGAAAAATTTTATGTCATCATATTTTATATTTTTTCATTAATTTTTTATTTTTTATCTTCCTTTTCAAGTTCATAAGTTCTAAGTTAAATTGGTTGTTCTTTATTCAACTTGGAATATATTTCTCACAAATTCTTTGTCAAAGAACTTCATGTATAGGATGCTAAAATAGTCATAATCAGAAAATAGTAGATTCATAAACAAATATTAGCTTAACAAAGATTTATTTTCTTCAATATAAACTATGGGATTATATTTCATTACACATTAATTTTATTTTAATAACTGCGTGAAGGGCGGTCAAGTACACTAGTTTAAAATATAAAATGATAACGTTAATCTAAATTACATATGGATATCAATAGGTCATTATTTTATTTATGTCGTATCACTTCTTTGTTTTTGGGTAGAGAAATATCTTTTTCATTGTATTGTGGAACACAATGATGGTTATGGTGGTTTTTAGTGATGGATATGTTAGCAGAAGTTGTTTTTCGTGTAAAATCCTAAACATGTGTAACTAAACTTTTCCAAAATCTAGTCTCTTTCATTAATATCATCTGTGTAATCCTCCATGCCATCAAAGGTATGCTTCTTTTCAGTCAGATGATTATATCCATCTTTGTGGATGGCTATCAGGTCTCCTCGTCATTCTAGTTTAATTGTCAATCGATAGTTCTGTCCTTTGAAATCAAGTGATACACATAACTTCTCTCATTAAGAGGTAACCCAACATTGTTATGGTTTCCATTTAATTGAGCATCATGTATAGAATGAACATGATTGAATTTCTTGCAAAATATATTAGAGAAACTTAGCAAAGAATCAACATGTCAAAACAATACTATAGTTTTCCATTTTCTACGGTTGGCGCTACATTGTTTACTCCTAAATCAACAACTTAGAATAATAATTGAATCAGTTAATGTGGTTAAAATACAAATGATTGAAATAATCAAAAAATAAAATTATTAATGCTAAATTTCTTGTTAGACATGGTTAAAATTATTAAAGGAACTGATGAACAATTAAATATTTGATAATATAAAAAAACAAATGATATTGAGCTTGTTCTTTGGAGAGATTGTTGGCAATATCACCAAGAAAGCAAGTAATGAATGAGTCTGCTAGCTTGAGAGCATTTTCAAAACTTCAGAAAGATAACAAGTAAATGAAAAATTGTGATGGATTACAAATAAGGGATACAAATATATTTAAAGTTAAATCCTAGGTAATGTCTCACATGAATTTCGCACCCTATAATGACTCATATCTGCATATTATTTTTTGTTACGTGCTAGACAGTGTAATTGATGTAGAAGGTCCTGCATTATTCGGGAATGATCACACTCTTAGACTTATCTTCACTTGTTACTGGGATGTATCCTAGCCTTATGACTCTAGAACCTGACCAATAATGATGATAGGTCTGTCCCTTCATGAAATATGCATAATGATACCGATAAAGCTCATACACTGAGGATGATTTCACCTTTGCCGTGTCATATTTAATGTCTTCAATCTTCACATAGATGTCCAACATTCGAGTTTGAATTTTGACCCATATGTTATGAAACACATCGTAATTCAATAGTGGCTATTATATGTTAATAGGTATGTAGACAGTAAAATTTTGTACCGAGAAAATAATAATCAGGACGAAAAAATATAACAGCAATTATAGTATTTTATTTCAAGTATGAGAGAATCTCTATAGATCCTCTGATTCTTCTTTCAAATATAAATTCAAGGGCTTTGAGCTTAAATTAATTTGTATTTAAATTCAAGGGATTTTGAGTTTGATCTTGAATCTTCGACTTGATCTTGACTTGTATTTGAATTCAAGGGCTTGATTATTGATCTTGAATCTTCGTCTTGATCTTTGAAACTTGTAGAGAAATACTTGAATGCTTGAATTCTTGTAGTTTGTAAAGAAATCTATGGCATTTCATAACGAGCTCTCTCTGGCTTCTTGTCATAATTCTGGTCCCTTTTCTGAATTATAAGACCCTTATTTATAGTTCTAGGATGAAAGAGTTGTGATAAGGATGAACTTCTTTCAACCAATAGATTTAAGTTAACATGATGATATTTAATTGACTGGAATATGTTACTTGTACTCATGGCATATTTAATTGGCCTTTGATTTGACTAGGTATGCTATGTCATTTTGACATGTGAAATGATCCTATTGGATCTTTCATTTGACTTGGTGTGATACATTATTTGATACAAGGCGCTGATTTAGACCTCTAAGATAAGATGACAACTTGGGCCAATGTCACGACCCAAATGGCTGTGATTGCAAGATAGCAATTTGGGTCAATATCACGTCCCAAATGGCCGTGATTGGCACCCACACTAACCCTTCAGTGGGCGAACCAACGAATCCCGATACTACCCCCAAAATGAGACATACAAAAAGGTAAATGCATTCTTTAATCTGAAATAACTTCACATCATGAAACAATCGCTTTAATCAACCTTATAAAGAAAAGAAATACCCAAGATCTGAAAGTCATTGCACAAGAAGTCTGTTTACAACTCTAAGAATGTTTTAAAATAAACTAAGAACATAGAAACATAAGTTTCTAGAAGAGAAGGACATCTTCGAATGGTGGAGTAAACTGCGTTCCCATCGGCTCAGCTTCTCAAAACTCTAAAATTGCTAGTTCACAGGTGAAGGCGTGAAGAACTGCTGAGCTTGAACTCTGCACTCAGAAAAGAATGTAGGGGTAGGGTCAGTACATGACACAGTACTGGTAGGCATCATTGGCCGACCTTACATAACAATAGATGAGTACAATAATAGAGATATAAAAAGGGATCCTAAGGGATCCTCAGCTTTACATTGATATACAAGCCATTTTATGAACACTAACTCTACTCAAAAATCAGTCGGCCTGCTCACTGGATTAGGCCGCCGCAGCGAAAATGGTTTCGCTGCAGTGGCACTACATAGGCAGTAGCTCGACGTGCTACACCCTTCTCAGTTCATCCATTCCACCAGTTCATTAGATCAACAATTAACATTTCACATACTTCATAAATCCATCAAACAACCAAATAAAACAATAATCACAATAGCTATTAAGAGCTACAAATCATTAGTTACTCATACCTACAACTGCTCAATAACCGCATAGGGTAACAAAGTTGCACTTAACATTAAAACCATGCTCATTATTATCAATTTTCACCATATCCAATATAATTTTGCACATTCTTGTAGCACATTCACATTTACCTCAGAAACATAAATAAAATCACAAATAAATTAGCAAACAACACAACCAAGGGTAGCATGATAGGAACACGCCTCCGCTATCTCCCCTTAACACTCAACCAGATGAATCATGTACACACATGCCAGAGGGTCTTATTCATGCCATCCAGTCATGACCTGCAGGGGATTCTAGAAATCCATGTACTATATCGGTGTGGCACCTGCTCCCACTCATACGCTTGTCTGGATGCTCCCTCAGACACGAACCACTCAAATAAAGTTATTTTCTCGTCCAGATACTCCACTCGGGCTTAAGCCTCTCATTTTAGGATACTAAATCTTTTTATTCATCATTCTCATAAAAGGCATGACAAGTGCATTATTGCAGCATACAGAAAGTTATAATCTACTTCTCAATTAAGTTATCATCAGGTAACAGTTCTCTCATTAACGGAGTTGGATCACATTACTAACCATTCATCACAGGTAATTACATTAACATATATACACAATCTTTTAAACAAGTCATCACAATTTAATACCACATCTTAGTCACGTTCATAAGATAAATTAACACAATAGACTCACATATCACGTAAACATTTTAAAGCTAATCGTATATCAACATTGCACACTATACATGTCATTATATAGGTCTATCCCAATAAATTGTAACCTACCTTGATTTGGAAGGTAAAAATTCAACTACTCCGAGGTAGCCTTGCCTTTCCTCAAAGCTTCGGAATGCGTAAAATCTACAACACAAGAGTAATTCGTTAACTACCCTTCAATTTAGAGTCTAACAGATCAAACCCTTCCCTCCGGGGTGTTTTTCAAAAGTAAAACCCCAATTCTACTTGATTCTAATTCAATTCCTCGAGCAACCCTTGATCCCAACACCTGATTCTAGAAGTGATCAAAACTTATCAACTCAACCCAATTCATCCCCTAATCACCCTATAATTCAGCCCTAATTAACAACCTAGGTTCTTCCTCTACCAAATTCCCACTATTATAGGTCTACAAAGCTTCTAGGATAAAAACTACTCACTTTAGAGATAGAGAATCGAAAATCTTATCTTAGGTGAAGAGATTACTGCTCTGGAGAGTTTTTCCGTCCTCTAGACCTCCTGATCACGTGTTAAAAAATAATAGGGTGAAATCCCATAATTTTCACTTAAGCCCACTTTTTGATTCCCATTGTCTACTATAGCAGTTACCTTTCCACTGCAGTAGACCCGCTACAGCGGCCATAAGGTCACTGCAGCGGTTCATGCAGTTACTCTCCAATTTTCACCACAGCGGGACTCCGACCGCTACCACAGTCTCGCTATAGGGGGAATCACACCGCTGTAGCAGTCACCCAGACTAGTAGCTACCCAAAATGCACATTTCTATACTTATTTCACCACCTCCTTATCTCATCCTTAGCCAGTTTTATGTGTTCTATGTCCTTAACCATCCCATAATGACGTCCGAGTCATTATAGCCAATAAGGTGGGCTCATCATTTATAGCCCGAATATATGGACTAGCCCAATAAAATTGGAGCATTAATTAAATTTATATTTATTGGATCATTAATTAAATCCAATTATATCAATCTATGATATTTATTTGGACTAACATATTGTCACACCCCGAGTTTACACCCCGGACGAAACACGGTACTTGGAGTCAGAAGTCACCCCAAGTTAACCGCTGGTCTATCATACACTGGCATCCTGAATAACATACAATATATACAACGAAAGTTTAAAGAAAAAATATTAATACTTGTAGGAAATAAACTAGCTCATAATATTTGAAAATATTATAACAAAGTTACAAGTCTAAAAAAACAATCTGAGTCTGAAAAATAATTCTATGTCTGAAAGCCACTATGACTGACGAGTTGTTGGGACAAGCCCCCAGCTAACTCAAAATCTAAATAAAGAGGAATGAAAGTATAGATGAAGCAATAAATCTCCTTCCTCTAAGGATGAGGACTCACCAACTGGAATAGCTGAGATCTTCGGTGAGTGGTCGGCTAAAGGGGCAGAGACTGAGATCCTGCAGCTATATCATAAAATAATACAGCATAAAAGTATGCGTTAGTACTTTAAATGTAATGAGTAAGTGAGAGGAACATAACATAATGGAATAAATAACAAAATAAATGTTGAACTAACAGACATGCAATGACCAACTAAAGCTACTGAACTGAATAACTGAAATATTGAGTTGGTCTAGAAGACCTTGTTGGTGGTCAAGCATGTTTTAAGTCTGAAATACTGATCTGAACTTAACTGTACTGAGACTGGACTAAACTGACTAGTGGGAGAGTCTATAACTAACATGTAACCGCATGATCTAGACGAGGAGTCTAATCGGTAGGACCCAATATACCTTTTTCACGCCCCGAGTTTACACCTTGGATAAAACACGGTACTTAGAGTCACAAGTGACCCCAAGTCAACCCCTTGTCTGTCATACACTAGCATCCTGAGTAACATACAAATACATGCAATGGAAGTTTAAAGAAAAAATATAAATACTTGTAGGAAATAAACTGGTTCATAATATTTGAAAATATTAGAACAAAGCTGCAAGTCTGGATAAAAAACCAATCTGAGTCTGAAAAATAAATCTACATCTACAAGCCACTATGACCGATGAGCTGCTGGAACAAGCCCCCAGCTAACTCTAACTCTAAATAAAGAGGAATGAAAGTATAACTGAAGCAATAAATCTCCATCCTCGAAGGATGAGGACTCACCAACTAGAATAGGTGAGATCTTCGGCTAGCGGTTAGCTAACGGAGCTGAGACTGAGATCCTGCAGCTGTATCATAAAATTATACTGCATAAAAGTATGCGTCATTACATTGAATGTACTGAGTAAGTGAGAGAAACATAACACAATGGGATAAATAAAAGAAAATGTTGAACTAAAATGACATGCAAAAACCAACTAAAGCTACTGAACTGAATAACTGATAACGCTCAAACCACACTTCCAACTGAAGTATGAAGCGGACATTGTCAATAAAGAACCCAACTTAGAGGTTGGGGTCGATCCCATAGGGAATATGGAAGATCTAGATTACAGCCGGTAGATGAACTCGTATGGTAATTACTTCATAATGGGGGGATTCTAATAAAATCAATAATAGAAATAACCAGCAGTCAAGATTATATTTGCAAATCAATAGTTAAAGGATAACTAGGGTTTGTGTTCCCCATGAGTTCATAATAGCTTGAATTTTTGCTCAATGATCTTCACCAATATATTTAGAACTAATAACTTTGGTTCATTCAAGCGATCGAGCAATCCTATTGAATGACTATCCTTAATTATTATGACCAAGTCTCATGAGTTGCAAGCTAACCGTTATCACTAAGTTCTAGATATAACTATCCTGCGACTACAACTCAAGTTAATACAATGATCATCAGGTCTCAAGGCAGGGTTGTATTCTCTTTTCCTAAGTCTCTACCTCTTCGACCAAAAGTAGAAGTAAAGAATTCGAGGCACTTCCCTAATGTTGCACACCGCTAAGAATCATTAAAGATGAAGAGACTACAATATAAGTAATTAGTATTGGTTTTAAAATTACTTTGTGCAACCCTAGCTTGTTAATCCACCATGGTTCCACAGACCCTAGATATGGAGTTTTTAGCATCTCATAGTTGCAAGGTTGTGAATTTTGTTCATACTTACAAAGATAATTGAGAAAAATGATTCCTTCAATTAATCCATGAAATCTTGACTAACAAGTAGCAAGAACAATATGAATCCAAGAAAAGGTTGATCACAAGGTAGAACCAACTCAATTCTCTCTTTCAATGATGTAAAATTGCTTACTAAAATATTTTCCTACTAAAATTAAGTCTATTAGAAGTAGTCCCTTATGAAAAATAAAACATATAAAGTATTTATAGAGACACAAGAATCCTTTTCCTAAACTAACAGGACTGCTTTCCATATCCTATAGTCGACCTGAGTCACGGAATTCACCTACGGCTTGTAGGGGCTTCACATAAGGCTGTGGCATAGGCTCGTGGCAAGTGTTGGATTAATTTTGGCAATCATTGGGCAAGGTATGATTCGTAACTACATCACGACTCGTACACCCGTGGCTTGATCTGGATACTGAACCTTTATGCGAACTTTACCACAACGGTATGGGTGCGACTGTTTTCTTAGTCTCACGGGTCGTAGGGTAACTCGTACTGAGAATCATCCTCTTGTGAAATTCTTCTGGATTTCATCACGTAGCTTACCACGACTAGTACCATCATGGTATGATCTATGACAAGTCTCATGGAATCAATCTTCGAGGTTAAACTTTGCAGCTTCTTATCGAGGCCCTCGGTACGACTCGTTAGGTCCATCCTACGGATCAAATAATGAAACCCATACTTTGCCCTTTTTGAACACTTTTAGCTTTCTTTTATAATTTATTATTCCAACACCTATTTATCCGGAAATCAATGGAAAAGTGTCTCATATCCTCATAAATACACCTAAGTCCATGCTATTTAATTAGTTTTGAGCGTCAATAGTCTTTTGTAATTCCATAGCACATCAATAGCCCGAACTACTAAGGTGGTCCAAAAGACCCTATCTGATGGTCAAACCATGTTCTAAGTCTGAAATACTAATCTAAACTGAACTGAAACTGGACTGAACTAACTAGTGAGAGAGTCTATAAACGACATGTAACCACGTGAGCTAGACTTGTAGTCCGATGTATACACCCCATCGGTAGGACCTTATACCTTGCCGGGGTATAAAGGAATGAACTTGGTGAAACAAGTCTGGGGCCAATGAAGTAATAAATACTGTAACCTACGTTGGCAACGTAGTTAAAATTTTGGAGTGCGCTTGAACCCCATTTCGGCAGTGCTAAGTCCTACTCCCACTGGATAGTCCTAAATTGATTACTAGGCTGATAGCTTGAAATTGGGTCCCAAGACTAGTCAAGTATACATATCTAAAAGCACCCTGAGAGTCTTGTTGGACCAGATTTTAAAACTGGATCTAAAGACTAGTCATTACACATATACGGAAAGCGTTATGCTTGTCTACGAGAACAAACTAAAATCGATACTATGGTCCTAAGGCCCGTTAGAGTTATATATACAAAGTGTCATGACACAGCCTAGTGAACCAATGAAACTGAATTTTGAATTTGATTATGATAACTGGGAGGTACTACTGACACCTCGAGAAATTCTATAGTCAAACTAATTAGTTGACACTTTCTGATGACACTTGAGATTTCTATCATTCTTACTAAAACTAATTTGATAATATTCTGATTGAGATTCAATGCTACTAACAACATGGGACTTCCTAACACTGATAAAATCAAGCTAAGATTCGATATTTCAAGTGCTAAAGCAAATTCAAGATTTTCTAGTTGAAAAATAAGGCTAAATTTCACTTCACAAGATTCAACATCATTTTAGTCACAAACTGGCAAATATCTATAATTGACATGGTATAATAATCCATATGATTTAGACAAAGTATGACTAGAAATTTCTTGACATTCAGTAATTTCAAGGCCGATGATAGATATAGGGAGGAATTTGGGGACACAAGGGAAGAACTATTCCCTTGTTGAATTACCACATACTGGTGAAAAAGCCCAAAGAATTCCTTGAGAAGTTGAGGAGAAAGATCGCCTAGCTCTTGCTCTGAAAAATCTCTGAGAGAAGTTCTACGATCTGTTTTCTGAAAGGTCTGAGAGGGAATGAGGAAAGAGCCATTTAACCCCCATTATGAAGTCCACAGAAATTATGTTTAAAGCAGCGTTCTTTAAAGTTTAGGAGGGTAGGAAATTACTGAAAGACCCTTGAAAACTCGCAGGGAAGAACTGCTTATCAGTCCTCATGGGTGACCTAACGGGTCGTGGTTGGTGACCACAGTCGTGGTCACCTCGTGAGTGCACTGCCTTACCACACCTAGGAGTCCCCGCGGGTGACACCACGACTTGTGGTGTCCCAAAACGAGTCGTGGTGTGGACCCATTGTTCTTGTTGACCTCCTCTACTTCTTGACCCAGTCCTGACCACGAGTCACCTAATGGGTCGTGGCATGGATCACGACTCGTGGTGACAAATTGTTAAGTGCACTACCCAACTCCTTCGACCTTAAATTTATCCTGAACCCACGGGTTATATCATGACTCGTGGTGTTGACAACGACTCGTGATGACCCCCGTGGTCACCCCTTTCTCCAAATATTTCATCAAGCCCACTGGCTTCACCATGAATCACTTGATGACTCGTGGTCACTCCTCACGGGTCACAAAATTTCGTTCTATGACCTGATATAGATTTTTGAATTTTCTCTAATTTAAGTTTCAGTGCAGTCTTTGAGTTTCGGGGCATTACAATATCTCCCCCTTGAGACCATTCAATACCAGATATTTAGAAAACATACAGGAAAGAAGAGGTGGAAATATTTATACCCAAATAATGATCATGAAAGCTGAAAACCTAGCGGAATGACTATCTCGAAACTGAATAACAAGTTTGAACCGAATTCACTAATCATGCACATGTTCATTTACATGAAAGAAATTGTATCACATGAACTAAAACGAGTTTTGGGAAGAGTTGCCACCTTGAACTGAAACTGTGTTGGAAGGGAACAAATGAGGGTATTTGCCCATCATATCTGCTTCAGTCTCCCACGTAGCTCCCTCAACATGCTGAATTTCTCCATAAAACCTTATTTGAAGCTACCTCCTTGTTCCTCGGCTTATGAACGGCGGTCAAGGATCTAGGCTGAGACCTCCTCATACGAGACTATCTTTCACTCCACGCTGTCTAATGGCACAACTGAAGTTGGATCACCAATGCATCTCTTTATTAGTGACACATGGAATGCTGGGTGCACATAAAACCTATCGGAAGGCCAGTCTTGACATGGGATATTATAATTTTGCCTCAAATTGGTCACATCTCAGAAGCCAGCACCCTTCTTAAAAACTCATCTTACATTGGTGAAAACTTTAAATAAACCAGTCATCCACAATGTATTGATTCACCTCCTCACATTCATTACTGATTCTGTGTTCTGAAATATTTTAATCTTTCTCTGATGGTTAGCTTTTTCAAAACACTTGATTAGTCGCCTGTTAACACAATTCCTGTACCAGCCATTCAACATAAGACTGCTTCTTATGAAATTTATAAGTGGGCATCTGGATGCTGGATGATATCAACTGTTATGCCAAAATGATGACAATGGACATCAACTTTACCCGAAATGAATCGTATACTCAAAATATCTTATAGGTCTAACTGTCATCGATTTTGCCTAGTCTGCTGCAGTGCAAACCTGTGTGAGCAACCTGGGTATAAGTCCTTCGAAAACTTTAAAATGTGAGTGAACTACGGTCACTCTATCGAAATAATAGAAATGCATACCGTAGTCATTGTCCGGATTATAAAGCCTGTACGTTTCAATGATCTTGTAGTTTATTTGGGAAAATCTTATTCATCATAATTTCTCACACTGTAGACAATCATGTTTCGGCATAAATTCAAGGTGGATAGATTGAGCTAAATTATCTTTCTTCCTTCCACATGTGTTATATGATTTCTGGAATCTTCTCAGTCTGTTCTTACACCATTTTGAAATTCAAGCATAGTTACTACAAAATGACGCCATACATGTTCCACTAAATAAATATCCGCATCATGTTTTTTGCTGGGCGTCAGCTGTCTGGAGTGAGCATTGTGCTTTATCAATATCTACCATCTCCAAGTGCGATGTCAATTCTTCTTTGCTTTGGCGTGAAATGCCATGTCTCTTTGAGAAACCTCAACTACTCACGCGATTATCCTTAAGTTTAAGTAAAATGGGATCTTCATCATTTGGAGATTAACTTCAACGACAAGGAATCTGACCCGCTTTGCACTCCACCACTCCACCCTCGGTGATCAACCAGCTGCACCCATATCAAACTGGTACGTAGATATCCTTCGGCAATTCCTTTTTTCCTTCCTCAAGATGAGCCACGTTATCCATAGACACTCTTCTTAGGGCATCAACCACCACATTGGCTTTTCATGGGTGATATAGTACGCTCATGTCATAATCCTTCAGGAGCTCTAACCACCTTCTCTAACGAAGATTTCGTCCTTCTAACTGAATACATATAAAGGCTCTTATGATAGGTGAAAACATCCAATGAGCTCAGAATCTGAGATAGTGCTTCCATATTTTCAATGCAAACACCATCGCCGCCAACTCCAAGTCATGAGTTGGATAATTCTTCTCATGAACTTTGAGTTGTCTGGAGGCGTAGGCTATCACCTTACTCCGCTACATCAGAGCGCAACCGAGTCCAACTCTGGAAGCATCGTAATATACTACAAACTCATCTTATCCTTGAGTAGGGTCTTCTTGGAAGCGGTAGTGAGTTGAGTTTTTGGTCCGAAACTCTTCTCACACACATCTGACCACTGCAATTTCACCTTCTTATGGTCTAGTTAGAAGATTTATAGAAGAATAGCCTTCATAAAGCGTCAGTAATAACCAGCCAAACCAGAAACTTCGATTTCGGTTGGGGAGGTGGGTCTGAGCCAGTCTTACTCTTGCTATCTTTTGAGGATCGGCACCAGATGCCTCACCGAGGCCACATGACCCCGGGAAAGTTACGGGCTTCAACTAGAATTTGCACTTGCTAAACTAGGAGAACAACTGACGATCTCTGAGTGTTTGAAGCACTATTCTCGGGTGATTAGCATGCTCTTCCTCATTTATGGAGTATACTAGAATGTAGATCGATAAATACAAGGACGAACATATCCGAATCTTTGTGAAAGTTTTTGTTCATAAGGTCCTAAAGGCTACGGGGGCATTTGTTAGTTTGAAGGACATAACCTAGACTTGGCTAGTGACCATACTGAGTCCTGAAAGCGGTTTTCTGTATGTCACACTCTCTGACCCGTAGTTGACGATACCCCAGCTTTGAGTCTATTTTGTGAGCTGTGGCTCCTTGAAGTTGGTCGAACAGGTCATCAATACTGTGTAGGGGATCCTGTTCTTGACTGACTTTGTGACATTCAACTGGCGATAATCTATGCACATTCTAGGTACATCTTTCTTTCGCACGAATCGCATTGGAGCACCACAGGGAGGGAATCTTTAGTGCATTAAAACCTTATCAAGGAGATCTTTTAATTAATCCTTCAACTCCTTAAGTTCATTTGGAGCCATTCTTTAAGTAGATATGGAATTTGGGCTGGTATCTGGAATAAGGTCTATGTCGAAGTCAATTTCCCATTCAGGAGGAACTCCGACAGATCTTTTGAACAAATCTGGAAATTCTCGACGGGGACTGACTGGATAGTTTGGGTCACGGTGTGAGAATCCTTGACCGAACTTAGGTGGTAAGCCATCTCTTAGAAATAGGCTTCCTGGCCTTAAGGTAGAAGCCAAACCTACCCTTTGGCGGCTGAACTCACTATCCGACCATTCTAGAACTAGCTCATCAAGGAAGCTTGAAACACGGCTTGACCCTAAATCGCAGTGGTAGGCATAATCAGTGTAGCCAATCCATTCCAAGGATGAGGTTGAAGTCGACTATCTAACTCTACAAAATCAGCTGGAATGACTTTATTGAAAGCCTTTGAGCTTGGTGCGTTTCCTATACACTCGGCTGGCCTAATAAACTGGCAGTAGATCAGGAACTTCAAGTTACAGAGAGATTCAGGTGATATAAAACTGAACTCTATATAGGGAATCACGTGTGATTTCCCAAATCA
The DNA here is from genome assembly GCA_018107945.1 of Datura stramonium. Classification (NCBI taxonomy): domain Eukaryota; kingdom Viridiplantae; phylum Streptophyta; class Magnoliopsida; order Solanales; family Solanaceae; genus Datura; species Datura stramonium. Next base: position 162,221 of record JACEIK010002646.1, read on the forward strand.
GCAGTCATGACATCCTGGGTGAAGGCGCTAACATTGCGATACATGTCAGTTGCCTAATCCTGACGAGATGATAATGCATAAAAATAATTTTAGCACTTTGCCTACCCTCCTGCCCGTGTGTTAGCACAAGGCTGGTCGGCTTGCCGGAACTCTTTGAGTAGTGGATTGTGATCTCCCCGTCCTGCTTTGACGGGCATTTCTTAAGCCGATGCCCAAGCTTTCCACAACTAAAACAGCCCTCTCGACCCTTAAGACGCACTTTTCTTGGTGGTTCTTGCTTGCTTGGGGCAAGATGGTTACCTATGCAGGCTAGCCTCACGTGCGAGAGCCAGATGCTTAACCCCTCTAATCCTAGCGGGACTAAAAAGTAGGGGCTTTGGCTAAGCTGGGCGTTGGAGGCCCTCTGCTACTGCTGCTGCTGTTGTGGGCAGCTGCTACCGCCAAACCTCCTAGTGGCCATAATACGATTGTCGATTAACTGGCACTTGTTCTTTAAGCTCCCGTGTCTCAGTTTTTTCAGCCTCAATCTGCTGGGCATAGATAATCAAGCTAGGGAGGTCGATATCTTTTATCAACATCGTTGTCCCGCACTCTTTGAGGACCAGGTTCAATACCCCATTTACAAATTTCAACATGCAAACTCTTGGCTCGGCCACACGTCTCTAAAGCGTATTTGGACAACTGGTAAACTCTGGAGCGTACTCTTCTACTGTTTGGTTTCCTTGTCTCAGGTTCATGAACTTTGCTACCTTGCCTCTCTGAGCTCCCGAGGGAAGAATCTATCTAGGAATGTTGTAGTGAACTTCTCCCATTCCACCCCGATCTTGCATCAGTGGCCTCCTCCTTCCTTGTTCATGCGACTTGGGCTACCTTTAGTTGGTAGGCAGCTAAGTCAGCACTCTTTGAGGGCCCGACACCCATAATTCGGGTGATATTTTTAACTTTTCCACAAATCCTCATGGGTCCTCTCACATAGACCCATAATCCCAGGAGATTCATTCGGGTGAAATCCTACACTCGGGCAGCTATTGTGGATCGTTGTTATTGATTGGAACCACCTCTTGGTTCAATTGGTAGCAGGTTTGGGAGGAAGCGACTGAATGGCGCTCAAATTCTGTGGTAGATACCGGAGTCATCTGAGGTTGCCGAGGTTTGGTGAGAGCGAGGTCGTGGCGCATTCTAGACCCGCCTTCCATAGCCGCGTCGTACAGTGGAGGCATGATTCACTGAAACAAAGAAGAGCATGATTTAGAGAATGATTAGGTGAGTTTCTGCTTACCGCGATAGGAGTATGAAATAAAGAGAATTTTTCCTAATAACATCTCGTAGCCTGCCATTATAAGTATAAGTGCGCTTCACACCTGGAGAGGACTCTACTCGATGTGGCTTTTAGACATCTGAAGATACTCTAAACCAATTTCTCTTATACCAAGTTTGTCACGCCACGAGTTTACACCCTGGACGAAATGCGGTACTTAGGTCACACGTCACCCCAAGTTAACCGTTGGTCTATCATACATTGGCATTACGAGTAACATACAATATATACAATGGAAGTTTAAAATATATATATAAATAGCAGCAGGAAATAAACTAGTTCATAATATTTGAAAATATTATAACGAAGCTACAAGTACGGAAACTCCCGAGTCAAAACAATTCTACCTCAAAAAGCCACTATGACCCGACAAAACTGTAGGACCCCCAACTAACTCAAATCTAAATAAAGAGGAATGAAAGTATAGTTGAAGCAATAAATCTTCGTCCTCGAAGGATGAGGACTCACCAACTAGAATAGAGTTGAGATCTTCGGTGAGTGGTCGGCTAAAGGGGCGAGACTGAGATCCTGCAGCTATATCATAAAATAATACGGCATAGAGTATGCATCGTACTTTGAATGTCTTGAGTAAGTGAGGAGGAACATAACATAATGGAATAAATAACAAAAGAAATGTTGAACTATGAGACGTACAATGACCAACTAAAGCTATTGAACTGAATAATTGAAGTACTGAGTTGGTCTAAAGACTAACGTTGGTGGTCAAGCATGTTTAAGTCTGAAATACTGATCTGAACTTAACTATGCACTGAGATTGGACTACAGGCTAGTGGGAGAGTCTGCTCCGACGTAACCACATGAGCTAGACATGGAGTCAATGTATACATCCCATCAGTAGGACCCAATATACCTTGCCAGGGTAGTAAAGGTATGAATTGGGTGATCACAATAAAATAGGTCCAATCAGGCCAATAAATACTATAACCTACGGTAGCAGCGTAGTTGTTGGAACCTTGTCTTGTTGAAACCACAGTACGCTCGGTGCTAAGTCCTACTCCCTTTAGATGGTCCTAAACTGAATACTAGGTTGATAGCTAAAAACTAAGGCCCAAGACTGATCAGGTATACATATCTAAAAGCACCCTGAGAGTCTTATCGGACCAGATTCTAAAATTGGGTTCTAAGACAATCCATTGCTTATGCAGCTTGCTCATGTCGTCTGAACAAACTAAATTTTATACTAGAGATTATAAGGCTGATCGGACCTATATATCTAAATTTTCTTGGCCGCCTAGTGGACCAATGAAACTAAATTTTGCACTCTAATTACGATGTGAGAAATTTTCTTGACACCTCGAGAAATTCTGCCCGTCAAACGGATCGGTGACATGTTTATTGGGAGCGATAATTCTATCATTCTTCTTGAAACTAAATTGACAATATTCTGATTTAGATTCAATTGTACTAACAACATGGGAGTTCCCAACACTGATAAAATCAAGCTAAAATTCGACGTTCAAGCGCTAAGGCAAATTCAAGATTTTCAAGTTGAAAGTAGGGGCTAAATTTCACTTCACAAGATTCAACATCATTTTAGTCACAAACTAGTGGAAAATATCTATAATTGACATAGTATAATAATCCATGATTTAGACAAAGTATGACTAGCAATTTCTTGACATTCAGTAATTTCAGGGCTATAATGGATAGAGAGAAATAGAGCGGGAATTTGGGGACACAAAGGGTAACTATTCCACCTTGTTAGATTACATCCTAGATTAAAAGCCCAAAGAATTCCTTGAGAAATTAAGGAGAAAATATTTCCCTAGCTCTTGCTCTAGAAAACTCTGAGAGAAGTTCTATGATCTATTTTCCTGAAGGTCTAAGTGAGGGAATGGGAAAAGAAACCGTTTAACCCCCACTGAAGTTATGTTTAAAATGATGTAATTTAAAGTTTGGGAGGGTAGGAAATTCTTGAAAGACCCTTGAAAACTCGCAGGGAAGAACTACATGTCAGTACTTACGGGTGACCTAACAGGTCATGGTTGGTGACTACGACTCGTGGTCACTTCTCGTAGTGCACTGTCTTACACCTGGAGTCCCACGGGTGACACAACGGCTCGTGGTGTCCCATAGCAGTGGTGTGGGCCGTTAGGTACATATTGACCTCCTCTACTTCTTGACCCATTCCTGACCACAAGTCACCTAAAAGGTCATGGCATAGACCACGACTCGTGGGGACGAATCATTAAGTGCACTGCCCAACTCCTTCCGACCTTACATTTTATCCTAGACCACGGGTCATATCATGACTCATGGTGTTGACCATGACTCGACCCCGTGGTCACCCCTTTCTCAAAAATTTCATCAAGCCCGAGTGGCCTCACCACGAGTCCTTAACAACTCGTGGTCGCCTCCCACAGGTCACAGAATAACTCGTTCTGTGACCTGATATAGTGCAAGTTTTCTGTGATTCAAGTCCTGGGTCTGGTCACGAGTTTTAGGGGCATTACAATCTTGCCGGGGTATAGAGGCATGAGCTGGGTGATCACAAGTGGGGGCCAGTCATGCCAATAAATACTGTAATCTACGCTGGCAACATAGTTCTAAGACCTAGGTGCGCCGGAACCCCGATCCGCTCATTGTTAATTCCTACTCCTTTAGTAATCCTATAGACTATACACTAGTGATAGCTCGAAGCGGGACAAGACTAATCAAGTATACATATCTAAAAGCACCTAAGAATCTTATCGGACCATATTCTAAAGTGGGTTCTAAGACACAGATTCAGAGCTGCTTATTTGAAAGCGTCGTAACCATCTACAAAACAAACTAAGATCTAATACTGGGGTCCTAAGGCTATTGAGCTGTATATCTAAGAGTCATGACCACCTAGTGGACCAAGAAACTAAATTCTGAATGATTCTTATAACGAGTGCCTCTTTTGACACCTCGAGATTTCTGTAGTCAAACTGATCAGTGACATTTAAAATGACATTGAGTATTATAACATTTTTAATTTAGGCCCGGGCTATCATACGTCTAGCGAGAATTCAACATATACAAATAATATAGAGAATCCACAACAACGATATAATCTGGAAAATTTCAAGGTTTAATCAATATAGCAAGATTCTAGTCTTTCACTCTCAAGGACTAGGCCTAAACTTAATGTACAGGGATGAGCATCAATACTGTCACAAACTGGTGGAAAATATCTATAATTATTATAAAATAATATTCCAAACAAAGCATTACTGAGAATTCTTAACATTCGAGAATCTCTGAGGACTAGAAATGACAAATAAAATAGGGGGAGAAATTTGGAAACAAGGGAAGAACTATTCCCTTGTTGAATTACCACATACCTGATAAAGATATTCAACAAAATTCCTTGAGAATCTGAGAGATGAAGGCTAACCTAGTTCTTGCTACGAGTTCTGAGAGAATTCTATGATCTACTTTTCGAAGGTACGAGGAATAGAGAGCAAACCGTTTAACCCCACTAATAACTCTAAAAATATAGTTAAAACGATGTAGTTTAAACTCTAGGAAGGTAGGAGTTTACTGAAAGGCCCTTGAAAACTCGCAGGAAAAACTGTTGTCAGTCCTGGTGACTAATGGGTCGTGGTCGGTGATCACGACTCCGTGGTCACACCCTTGAGGTGCAATGCCTAGAAATTATGATTGGTCACAAGGGACCTAACATTCATCCTCTATCCACGACTCGTGGTCACTCGTTCATTTTTGTCTCTGATTCTTACCTTGCTTCATTCTACTGCTCACGACCCTCCCACGAATCGTGGTAGGCCGAACACGACTAGTGGGGTCCTTCTATTAGGTACACTACCCTCTTACTACTCTTTTCTTACTCACCCCACCCCATGACTAGCCTGAAAAGTCGTGGGGCCTGACCCGACTCATGGTCACGTCCATGGGATCCCAATTCTCATGTTTTCAAACTCATCACTTGGCTCTCCACGAGTCACATCACGACTCGTAGGCCACTCATGGGTCACCTCGCGGCCCGTCACGATGCTTGGTGCCAAGTGCAACTTTTCACCATTTCAACTTCAGTCGATCTTTAGGTTTCTGGGTATAACAACATCTACCCTTTGGGAAGATTCATCCTCAAATGTTGGAAAACATTCAAAAAGCGAGAGAAATGCAACTATCATATTCAAATGCTGATCATTTAAAATGAAAATTAACGGAATGACTACCTTGATTCAAACTACATAGGCCGAACAAAATATACGAACCATACATACATCCAAATACATAAAAAGAATCTTGAACACATGAACTAAACATGAAAACTAAATAAAAGTTCTAGAAATTGATATCTCAAGTTATAATTGAGCCGGTGGAGAATAAGTGTGGGTATCAAGCCATCATATCTGCTTTGTCTTCCCACGTAGCTCCTCGACATGTTGATTCCTCCATAAGACCTTGACTGAAGCTACCCCTTGTTCTGCGGCTTATGAACCTGATGATCAAGAGTTGGACGAGGACCTCCTCGTATGGGAGGCTGTCCTTTATTTCTAAACTGTCAATGGCACAGTTGGAGTTGGATCACCAATGCATTTCTTCAATAGTGACACATGGAATGTTGCAGTGCACAAAAGAAAGCCAACTACGAAGGTAATTCCAGCTCATAGACTCGCCTCACTTAGAATCGCCTCCAGAATTTTGTGGGAGTCCCCTTATCTCGAACTAAGTTTCCCCTTCTTCAAACCTCATCACCCCTTTCATGGTGAAATTTTTGAATAGACCCAATCATTTAAGAACAAACTCCAAATCTCTTCTCTCGCATCAACATAAGATTTGTTGCTTTATGCTATTTTCAATCTTTCTCTAATGAGTTGTACCTTCTACAACTTCATGAACCGAGTCTGGCCCAATTATTGTAGCTTCACCAACCTCAAACCATCAATAGGAGACCTGCCTTCTACCATACAATGCCTTAAACGGGGCCATACGGATGCTAGAGTGACAACTATTATTAATACGCCAAACCCTATAGAGGCAAGTGGTCATCCCAGCGCTGCTTGAAATCCGATCACACTTGCGCTCTCAACATATCTTCTAGGGTCTAAATAGTCCACTCATCATCCATCTGTCTCCAGGTGAAAAAGTTGTGTTGAGCTTGACACAGGTGCATAGTCCCTTAAAATGACTTCCAAAAATGTGAGGTGAAATTTGGGTAACCCTATTTGAGGTGATGGATAATGGCACCCCATGAAGCCGGACCAATTCTCGGATGTAAAGTCTAGCATATTCCTCAGTTGAATCTATAATTTTTAACTGGAAGGAAATGCTGACTTAGTCATCCGGTCTATTACTACCCAAATGGAATTATGTTCTTGTGAGTTCAAGGTAGACCCTAATAAAGTCTATATTTACTTCTTCCCACTTCCATGTGGGTATGCTGATATCCTGGGTCATACCTCCTGGTCTTTGGTGCTCTACTTTCACTTGCTGGCAGTTTGGGCACTTAGCTATGAATTGGGCAATATCTCTCTTCATAATCGATTCCACCGATAAATATCCGCAAATCATGGTACATTTTAGTAGCACCAGGGTGGATGGAGTACCTTGTATGTGCTTCAGCCAATATTTTTTCCTCAAATCACCAATGTCTAGTACATACAATCTGCCCTGGTAATGGAGAACACCATCTCCCCTTTTGGAGAAAGCCTCCAACCTCTTTCACGAGAACCGCTTCCTTGAGTTTAAGTAAAATGGGATCTTCATCCTATTTGGACTTAACTTCAACAACTAAAGAGGAATATGACCCACTTTACATAACCACTCCACCCTCAAATGAGCCAACCAACTGCACCCCTAACCAAGCTAGTCTATAAATGTCCTTCATCGATTCCTTTTTGCCTTCCTCAACATGAGCCACGCTACCCATAAACACTGTGCTTAGGACATCGGCAACCATTGGCTTTGCCCGAGTGATATAGCACGCTCAGCCTTAAAATCCTTCAGAGCTCTAACCACTTTCTCTGATGGAGATTTAGGCCCTTCTAACTGAATACATACTGAAGGCTTTTATGATCGATTAGAAAACATCAACATGAGCCTCATTATGGTGATGTCTCCATATTTTCAACACGAACACCACCGCCCGCCATATCCAAGTCACTTAAGTTGGATAATTTCTTTCATGAACTTTGAGCTGTCTGGAGCGTATTCTATCATCTTGCCGTTGCATCGAGAACACCATGAGTCCAGCCACGGAAGTGTCGCAATATCTTGCAAATCCATCCAGAGTCCTTTCGGTAGAGTCAACACTAGACGGTGATGAGTCAGTTTTTCCTAAAAACTCTTCACACACGTCCTGACCATTAAATTTCACCTTTTCCTAAGTCATCCTAGTCAATGGAGGCTATTTATAGAAGAAAAGCCTTCTACAAAACGTCAGTAATAACCGGCCAAACACAAGAAAATTCAGATTTCGATTGGGTAGGTAGGTTTGGGCTAGTCTTTCGCTGTTGCTATCTTTTGAGGATCAACCTAAATACCCTCACTCGAGACCAAATGACCTAGGAAAGTCACCGGCTTCAACCCGAGTGCGCCCACTACAGCTTGAACAGTGGTAGCCTCTAAGTGTCGAAGTACTATCCTCGGGTGATTAGCATGCTCTTCCTCATTTTATGGAGTATACGAGAATGTCGTCGATAAATACGATGACGAACATATCCAGATACTGCTTGAAGACTGTTCATCATGTCCATGAGTGCATGGGGGCATTGTTCGTTCGAAAGGACATAACCACATACTCAAAGTGACCATACCGAATCCGAGGAGCGTTTGGCATGTCCTACTCTCTAACTCTTAGCTAGTGATACCCCGACCTGAGATCTATTTTGGAGAAACAGTTGGCCCCTAAAAGTTGGTTGAATAGGTCTTCAGTGCAGGTAGGGGATACTTGTTCTTAATTGTGACCTTTTCCTTCTTGGTAATGCAGTATTACACATTGAGAGTACCATCTTTCTTTCAAATACGAATAACACTAGAGCACCCGGGGAGAGATGATGGGTCTGATAAAACCCTTATCAACAAAGATCGTTTAGCTGCTCCTTCAACTCCTTAAGTTCAGCCAAAGCCATTCTATAAGGAGGGATGGAGATGGAGGTGAGTATCTAGAATAAGGTCAATGCCGAAGTCTATTTCCCATTTAGGAGGAACTCCGGGAAGATCTTTGGGGAACACATCTGGAAACTCGCTGACAACAGGGACTGACTGGATAGTTGGGGTCTTAGAAGCAGAATCCTTGACCCGAACTAGATGGTATCCCCTTAGAACTATGCTTCCTGGACTTAAGGTAGGAAATAAACCTACTCTTCGTGTTGAACTACTGCCCGACCATTCTAGAGAGCACGGATATTAGGGAACTGAAACCTGATGACCCTAGTTTGTAGTTGACTGAGGCATAACTGGAGTGTAACCAATCCTTTCCAAGGATAAGGTCGAAGTCGACCATTTCTAACTCTACAAGGTCAGCTAGAATAACTTTATTGAAAGATTGGGTGGTGATGTTTATACACGACTAGCTATGACTCGCCAACAAGATAGAGACTGAGAAGGGTTCTGAGAGTACTTCTGGACTAATATCGAACTAAACTACTATGTAAGGAGTCACGAATGATAAAGTGGACCCCCTGATCAAGCAGCGCATATACATCTAGATGGAAAAGATGTAACACACCTGTGACCGCATTCGATGAGTTCTCACGATCCTGATGAGATGATAATGCATAAAAATGGTTTGGCATTGACCACCCTCATACCTGATGTGTTATCTATAGCTGGTCGGCCTACTGGGCGCTAAGGTAGTGGATTGTAGCCTCCCAGCCTGGCGACGGACATTCCTTAAGCCGATGCCCAAGCTGTCCACAACCAAAAAAGCCCTCTCGACCCTGAAGACACTCTCTTGGTGGTTCTTACCGCACATGGGGCAAGATGGATACCTATTATCGGCATTGTAACTTTGATACTGAGAGCGGATGCTCCACCAGCCGATCCTAACGGGGCCCAGAAAGGTAGGAAACTGGGCCGAGCTAGTGTTGTAGCCCTCTGTTGTTGTTGTTGCTGCTGTAGGCGACTGCTACCACTAGACCTCTGGTGGACATAATCTAATTCGCAAGTCCTTTCTCGCTTATTCTTTCTCTCCATAATCCCTCGGTTTTCAGCCTCAATCTCTTGGGCATGAATAAATCAGGCTATGAGCTCAAAATCCTTTATTAGCATTGTTGTCCTGCACTCTTTGAGGACCGGAGTTCGACACCCCATTTACAAATTTCAGCATGCTAGCCCTTGGCTCGGCCACCATCTTAGGAGCGTATTTGGAAAACCTGGTGAATTCTAGAGCATACTCTTCTACGGTCTTGTTTCCCTATTTTAGGTTCATGAACTCCACTACTTTTTCCTCCTGAGTTCCTAGGAGAAGAGATCTGTCGGGAAGGCTGTAGTGAAATCCCTCCCAATCTACCGGTCCACTTTTCCGCTGGCCTCCCCATCCTTCCACTACTCGTACCAGACTTGGGCTACCCCTTTCAGCTGGTAGGCAGCCAAGTTGCACTCTCTGAAGGCTGAAATCCATAATTTAGGTGATCTTCTTAATCTCGTCGATAAATACCTATGGGTCCTCTCCCACCTTAGATCCATGAAAGTCAAACGAGGGTTCATCTTGGTGAAATCCCACACTAAAGAAACTGTTGCGGAACCATTGTTGTTGATTAGGACCATCTTTGGTTCACACAGTTAGTAACAGGTTTTGGGGAGCATTTGAATGGCCACCCCCAAAATTCTATGGTAGACAGGAGTCATCTGAGGCTGTCGGGGCAGGTCGCTAAGCATTACTGGCCCTCCTTCTGTTACCACATCACGATGGCATGATTCATTGAAATGAAATAGAGGCACGAGTTGGGAAGATGATTCTAGAACTAAATTTGAACGCACGATACGGAGTATGAAATAAGGAAATTTTCCTAGTGACATCACTTAGCCTCCCCGTCATACATGTGGCGCGCTTCACACCCATGAAGAGGACTCTACTCGATGTCCCCATGGATGATCTAATGGGTAGTGATCAATGACCACGACTCATTAGTCACACCCGTGAGTGCACTGCACAAAATTACAGTTGTTCGCCACGAGGGACCTGCGATTCATCCTCTATGGCCATGACTCGTGGTCACAGAGTCGTTCAATACACTGCCTCTAATTCTTACCTTGCTTCATTCTGCTGCACATGACCCTCCCCATAAATCATGGTGACTGACTACGACTCGTAGGATCCTTCCGTTAAATTACCTTTGCTCTCTTCCTACTCTTTTCTTACTCACCCCAACCCATGATTAACCTAACGAGTTGTGGGGCCTGATCACGATTCATGGTCACGTCCCGTGGGGATCCCATTTCTCATATTTTCAAACTCAACACTTGACCTCCCCATGAGTCATATCACAACTCGTGGTCTTCCCTCACGGGTCACCTCACGACGATCACAGTACTGATTACTTAGAATTTTAACTTTTCACCATTTCAACTTTCGAGTCTGATCTTCAAGTTTCCGGGGTATAGCATATATCCTAATTTCATGAATTTAAATTTAATAAAATTTTAATATCCACAAATGCCTCCTGCTTCCAAGACTTGTGGAACATCAAACTTTTTGACTATTATATGCCACATCAAGTAAATATATTAGAATTTGAATTAAATATTCACTTAATATTTTGTGGATTTATCTATTTTTCACATTATAACTTAAGATGATTTGGAGATTTGACTTAATTTCCTTGCACATTAATCTCTTCTCCACATTTACATGGTTCTTTTTCAATTTATATGTGATTAGAAATTTTTATTTTTGTATTATATGAATTTTTTTTTCTTCCCTAGTTTGACTTGAACAAATGACAGTTACCAAGCCCACATAGACCAAATCTCTCTGCTATCCACCTTTAACATTTATACCAAATCGACAAAATATATGTTCAATGACATTTTCATAATCTATATAAACCCCTCAATATATCAATTGATCATTAACCAATGGGCATCTTTAATTCAGTTCAAATCTGAGCTCAAACGATCATAAAACACTGACACAAAGGTGATTTTCTCCTTTTTCTTATTGCCTTTTTACGAAATTTTTATCTTAAAAGAGTGATAAAATTTCTCATTGAAAAAAGAATCGATCTTAGTAATTCTACGAGACAAATACTTTGCATTATTTGAGAAAGCGAAGACTTTGCACCTTCTGAGTCAAGTGTTGCCTCGTCCGAGCCAAAGACTTTACACTATTTAAGGCAAAAACTTATCATGGTTTATGCACGAAGATTTTACACCATCACGGGTTAAAGATGTCATGTTGCCCTAGGTGAAGACTTTATGCTTTCTTAGCCAAAGGCGCCTCATTATCCCTAGCTAAAGACTTTACACTGTCTAAGGCAAAGACTTTACGTGATCGTAGCAAAGACTTTTCACTGTCCCGAGCCAAGGTATTGAACTATACGAGGTGAAGACTTTGTATTGTCGAGCTAAAAAGACTTTATATTTCCCAAGATGAAGACCTTACACAATTTGAGCCAAAGAATTCACACCATATAAGGTAAAGACTCTACATGGTCCGCAACAAAGACTTCACCTTTATGCGAGTCAAAGACTTTATATTGTACGAGGAAAGACTTTATATTTGCTGACCCAATGGCGTCACTTTTTCAATCTAATGACTTTACACCATCTAAGATAGAAGCTTTGCATGGTTCGGGTAAATACTTCACATTTTCTGAGGCAATGATGTTACATTATTTAAGGTGAAGACTTTACGTGAATGCAGGCCAAAGATGTCACATTGTCGATCAAATACTTTACCATCTAAGATAAAAACTTTTACACCATCACGACATAAATACTTTATATTTTCCAAGGAGAAAACCTCACACCATCTAAGCCAAGGCGTCACATGATCAAGCCAAAGACTTTAAACAGTATAAGGCAAAGGGACAAAAAATCCAACTTAAGGTGCAAAAAACTTGTCCACCTTAGGAAATTGAAAATTTAGAGATCCTTTTAAGGATAAATTCGTGCAAAGAGCTAGTATAGGGTGTAAAGGAAAATTTTTCCCACATAAAACTAAAATTAGAAGGCCTTGGCTTTAAGGGCAAGAAGTTTGAAAACTTCAACATGCAATTGTGAAGACTTCAATTTGAAGACATAAGCGATTTGAATACTTCAACTCACAAATGTGATGGATTTGAAAACTTCAACTTGAAAACTTTGTGCATATGAAGACTTCAACTTACAAACATCATGAATTTGAGAACTTTAACTTGAAAACTTTGAGGATTTAAAGGTTTCAACGTGAAGACGTGATTGATTTGTGGATTTAACTTGAATACTTGACAACTTTCTAATATATTATAGCCATCGCATCGTAGAGACCTCATTTTCCTAGAGATTTGCCCCTTTGAACCGCAGGTGGTGAAGGTCCAAATTTCAAATCAAATAAAACTTGTAGATTTTATCTTCGTATGTCTAGTCATGTGCCTCCTATTTCATCATATCTCACTCAAACAATTGAGCATGTATATTTTTAAACTTATGAGGTGAACTTGAAAGAAACTCCAAGATGTCTACATACCTCGGTAAAAAAGATTAAATCATTTTGTAGTTCATAAAGAGTGAGTTTTTCTAAAAAACAATTATAAAAACTTTTTCCTAGGCCACCTCTTGAGAGGATTTAACCTAGTGGACTTTTTGTATCCTAACTTTTTCTTAGGCCACTTTTTTTGAGATTTTCAAACTAGCCGAATTTTTGTTTCCTAACTTTTTCCTAGGCCGCCTCCTACGAGGTTTCAACCTAGTGGGTTTTATTTATTGATTTATTAAGGTTACACTCTTGAGGGCCAGGAATTACTTGCAGTATATGCTCGTGTGATAAGGAGCATTGTAACATATAGTTTAGCCTAGTGCAATGAGGAGTATTACAACTGCGGTTGAGGCTCGTGCTTTAGGAGCTTCATAACTTGCATTTAGGCTCCTATGGTAAGGCATCATAACTTGCAGTTTAGGCTCGTGCAGAACAACATTACTTGCAGTTCAGACTCGTACGATAAGGAGCATTTTGGCTTGCAGTTTAGGCTCATGTTTTGAGGAGCTTCATAACTTGAAGTTTGGGCTTATATTAATAGAGGCATGGTTGTAGTTTAGACTGGTGCAATAAGGAGCATTAGGGCTTGCAGTTTAGGCTCATGCATTGATGAGCTTTATAACTTGTAGTTTAGACTTATGCATTGAGGAGCTTTGTGATATACATGGACTCTCTAAATTCAGCCGAATTAAAACGTTACTATCACGACCCGACATAGACCCGAATATGACACAGGACCCTGCAGAACCTAAATAGCTCCAAACTAACCCATGTAGTACATGTATAACATAAATATAAAAGCATACACTAAGCGAAATAAATTATAAGAAGAAGTATAGAGGAAGTATGAGATATCTTAAACCATAAATAGAGAAAACAAATCAGCTTACTTGGGTGAGCATCTATACATCATAGTCTAAGAAGCCTCTAAAACATAGGACAGACTAATGGGACAAGCCCCCAACTATCTCTATTAAGTCTATAATGGAAAAGACATAAAAGGGATGAATCAAAGCTGACGTCCTCGGATAATGAGGACACACCATGCTAAGTTGAATTAGAGCAAGAAAGGAAGCTTCTGACGAGTGCGAGATTGATCACCCAAACCTATAATATAAGACTATAGCACAAAAGTATGCATTCAGTACTTTGAATGCACTGAGTATGAGGGATAAGTCAAAAAATAACATAAGGGACATTATGATAAAATCATGAACATAATAGAGATAATAAGCATGAGATTTCCATCGATACGAAGTATAATGACCCAAGCTATTGAAAATGAAATCATAAAGCTTAATAGGTTTGAAATCATAAGTAAAACATGTAAATTGATCAATGGGTCAAAATACACTATAAAATATAACATCATAAGTCCTTCACATGAAAAAAATGAAATACTGAGAGCAGAGGAGATTCTTATAGCTGACATACTTTAAGTGGGCATACATGGAACCCAACTTGTAACCTAGCTGGGAGATTGCATTCATACCTTGCCAAGGTTAAGAACCATGAAAGGCGTGATATCACTCATGGGCCCCTTCGGGCATGAGGAGACACTCTCAAGAAGGACCCCATCATGGCTACGGTGAGCGTAGTTACGAGACCTAGGTACTTGGAACCTAGCCTACTCTATATTAAATACTACTCAAAATATATATAGTCATATCATAATTATGAAACATACTTGGTTTGCATGGGTGTTATTTTCTCTAAAATATACATAGTGTTCTTATCATAATCATAAAACATACTTGTTTTTGCATGGGCTAGTTAGCAATCATGAAATTCTTAAATTTCTTAACATACGTGAACTAGTCTTGCAAAGAATGCTGAGAAATCAACCATGATACATAAAGATTTGATATTCCTTGGAAGATTCATACATACTTGAGTGAAATCATGCTAACTTGAAAATAGAGAATCATGAGAGCTTTTCATAGAAATCGATAATTATAATCATAAATCATAATTAGAATCACGAGAGAAGCAATTTCATAAGAGATCATGGAGTTTTTGCATCAAAGGGTCTAACCCTAGAAATTTATGAAAACAATAATTGGAGATTTGAAGGAATTGAAATAATTTAATTTAGCTTGGGATTGGGCATGAGGGTGGGGCTTTGATGAACTCTTGCCTAGACTTGAGACCCAAGAAGTTAAGAAAGAAGAACCTAATTGCTAGAGAGCCTTGAGAATTTGATCTTCAACATACAGTGTTTTTTTTTTTTTTTTTTTTTGAGGGAATTGAGAGTTTAGGCTAAGTAATCCTAATAAGCCCGTTAGGAAACCCAAAACAACCTCACTTAAAATAGACTGCCGAGTGGTACGACCCATACCAAGACCGTACCACCTGCTATGTCTCATACTAAGTCTCATAGCTACAAAATCCCTTCTAGATAATTCTGTTTGAACCTCTTTCCCGACCCCTCGAGTATGACTCATACCATCTTAGTACAAATCGTAAGTTAGTCGTGGTTTTCTGACCAATTTCTGCTGCTTCTCAATATCTCATCTTACAAAGTACTTGGTATGACTCATACCACCTCCATCCGCAGTCTTACTAAGAATATTACTAAGGGAAAGTCGGTTTTCTCTTTGATTCCTTACTCCATACTTGGGTCTAGCCTTGGGGACTTTTGAGGTATTACATTTGTCCCCCTTGAGAACATTCGTCCTCGAATGGAGACAAAAGAACTGAGAAGATAGGGAAAGAGCTGCAATCCCAAAACTTGAAGCTTAAGCTAGGTCTTTGATGGAGTAACTAACTCCAAATGGAGATACACATAATAAACTGAGTTCATAAATCATACATGCATACTAAGACATGAAAGAACTGAGATACATGAACTGGACATGAAACTGAGTAGCAGTTTCATGAAGAACAATGCCTCTATCTTGAAATTGGTGAAGGGAAGAGGTGGGGGTACTTGGCCATCATATCTGCTTCAGCCACAAGTAGCTCCCTCTACACGTAGATTCGTCTAAAGGACTTTTACTAAAGTGACCTCCTTGTTCTTCAACTTCTTAACCGGAACCTCTTTATAAGTTAGGCTATCCTTTACCCCAATTCTCTCTATAGGCATAGCAGTCGGATCGCCAATGCACTTCTTCAACCAAAGACACATAAAAATTGGATGCCTTGATGCCAACTCATTGGCAACTCGACTCATAGGCCACCTTGCCAACATGCCTCATAATCCTATAAGGACCCACATAGCGGGGACTAAGCTCCCCTTTCTTGCCAAACCTCAAAACCCATACATGGGTGACACCTTCAAACACTTTCCCAATCATCAATTTATCAAACTCCATCTCTCCTTCTAACATCTGCATATGATTTATAATGACTCTGAGCTATTTTCAAACCCTCCCTAATAAGATGAACTTTTTATGTAGCCTCATGAACTAATTTTGGCCCTATCAACATAGCCTCACCTATCACAAACCATCCAACATAACTCAGCCACAAATGTTGCAATATCTTTCTTCATGTCATTCCACCAATAGACTTCCCGTAGATCATGATACATCTTGGTAGCTTTGTATGGATAGAAAATTGAGAGTTGTGAGACTCTCTCAACATCCGCTCTCTCAAGTCACCCACATAAGGAACACACAATTTCCTTGCCTTAACCTCCATCACCAATGAAGATTCAAATCTATTACGAAAAATGACACCACCATCTACTGAATCTATTGGGCGAATCCCAAGTCGGGAAAGCCTATGGACATCTCTAACTAGCTCCTTTCCACCATCCACATAAGCCAAATATTCCATGAAAAACCTGCTAAGAGCATCGGCCACTACATTGGCCTTCCCCGAATGATAAAGAACACTCAT
This sequence comes from Datura stramonium, assembly GCA_018107945.1. Classification (NCBI taxonomy): domain Eukaryota; kingdom Viridiplantae; phylum Streptophyta; class Magnoliopsida; order Solanales; family Solanaceae; genus Datura; species Datura stramonium. The sequence continues at coordinate 179,014 of JACEIK010002646.1, forward strand.
GTCATAGTCATTCGAAGCTAAAAGTCATCTCTTTTGCGGGTCGGATTTTCTAACTAAACACGTATTGGAGGCTCTCGTGATCTATGAACACCTCCATATACATCCTATAAATAATGCCTCCAAATCTTCGAGCCAAATATCACATTTGCCTAACTCAAGGTCATGTGTCGGATAAGTCTTCTCATGAGTCTTAAAGTTGTTTTGAGGCATAAGCAATGACCTTCCCATGCTACCTCAAACACGCCCAAGGCCAATCCTAGAGGCATCATAACACACTATAAAACCATCCATGTCCTCTTGTAGGATCAAAATTAGAGTTGATGTGAGTCCGTCTTTAACTCCTAAAATCTCTTCTCACAAGCATTGGACCCACTTTGAAACTTGACCTTCTTACGAGTCAACTTGGTCAAAGGTGCAAGAAATGGATGAAAATCCCACCACAAACCTCCATTAGTAACCAGTTGAACCCAAGAAGTTTCTAATGTCAGTAAGAGTGATAGGTTTAGGCTGATTCTTCACCATCTATCTTCCTAAGAGTCTACTGAATACCCTCAGCGACACCACGTCGCTAGAAATGCAACTAGCTATGACCAAAACTCACACTTGACAAACTTCGCAAATAGCTGACGGTCCTTAGGTTGCAACATTCCTCAAATAGGCAACATACTTGATGTGTTGTGGTTTGCAAGGGACTTTCAAAGCAAATATATTTAAAAAATGCTAGGACTTGGTGTGTTTATGCAAATGTGAGGTTCTTTTCTTTGTATTTGTAGGAAAATCAGTTTCAAGAGTCAAGTTGCAGAAAAGAAGTGAAAAGGGCAAAATGGTGTTCTATGTGTCACAACACGAGTCATACCATCTAGATATGAGTCGTAGCTAGTGCAGTGACAAGAAAAATACAAAAGTTGAGTCTCCAAGGTGATAGGATGCCACGAGTCATGACAGCATTGTAGCAGCTCATACCACAGGCTCGTGGTGAGAAGCAAGAGAACAAACCTTGATATCCCGGTACAAGTCGATTGCATGGATTATTTTGACATGGTGTTTGTTCGTAGTGAAGTTCGCAGGATGATCATCATAGATGTTGTATTTCAGAAGTTAATGTAACTTGAGTGCTAGCCACGACTTCGTGGTGACCTACCATGAGAAGTAATGGACACCAATAAGGAAGATCATAAGTTGCCCAGTGATAATATCAAAAATATAACTCTTGTAGAAAGAGCATAAATAGTCATTGTATTAAAACAAATATCCCAATAGATATCGGGGTTGAATCACAAGGGACTAGTAAATGATATGCACGAGTGTCGTTTAGAAATTGAATTTAGCCCATACCACTTGAAAATAACATAGAAATAAACATTTTGGGGGAGATTGAGATTTACAATAGAATATAACTTCTAATTTGGTTAACTGAATAACAAAATTGGCAAGGTTGTTGACAATAACGTGAAAGACTAGAGGTGTGATGTAGATAATATGCTAACTATATAGGGTCATTCTAGTTCATCTCATGAGTTCAAGTTATGTAAATAACCTCAGGAAAGTGAACATTTGATGTTTTTCAACCTCGTAAACACCTCTTGCTGAGTTCATTCAAACCACTAGACACAATTAAAGCAACTTGCGTCCAGATTTGGATTAGTAGTTACACTAATTTCTAGATATTAGCTATTAATTAAGATTGAAATTGTAATTTTGTCTATTTCCAGCCCAATTTCACAATCTCACTTCCATGTCCACCATTAAATTCTCTCTCAATACTCAATTCTTCTTTTTTCAAGCAAAAATCAAGAAAGAACAATTAGACCCATATCAACAACAACGGATCTTCAAGTTATAGATTGGAGAGATTTTAACAGATTTACACGAATTAAATAATACTGAGATGACTTTAGCAATACCTACTGTAATTAAGCATTCATCACCACATACCTCTAGTTAATGATTTAGCTACTCATTGTAAAGAAACAAAGGCACATTTAACAATAAACTCATTGAATTCAATAATATGAGTAGCAAAATAAAATTCAACAAAAAGTCTTCAATAATGACAGTACCTTGCTATGGAGGAAGAAGAAGAAGAAGAAAAAAAAAGAAAACAATTCTTTACAATTTCCACCAATAGGATTCTTACTTTCTTCTCCTACCAAGAGAATGTTCTAAAAGCTAAAAGTTAAGATCTAATGGGTACAAAGTACTTCTCTCTAGAATATATCCAAAAGTAGGGTATCCACTTTTCTCTTTTTTTGTGCTGGACATTTTACCCCTGATCGTATTGCGGCACTTGGGAGTACCGGCCAGTTCTCCATTACATTCCGGAACCGACTCTAATTAATTTCGCCTTCACTGAGTTCTAGTGGCCTTAGGAGATTCCTTTGGTGCTTCACTGATCTCCACTCGTGCGCCGTTGATTTTTTCTCTTCGATCGGCAATTTCAAGTGTCATTCGGCGAATTGACCAGCTAGTCACCGTTGTTACATTTCCGGTTGCTATAATTCCCAGAGGCAGTGTTCATCAGCTTTTGATCGGCGTTTGGCTAGTGTTTCATTGGTCTTCTCTTTGGTGACACCGGTTCACGTTCCTTCTTTTCTCCTTTCTTGCTCTTTTCCACAATGAGATTATACACTTTAAAAAAGGAAAAAGGGGCATAAAATCCATTTAAATGACTTGAAAACTGACTAAGTTCATGGCAAGAGCCTAATAAGTTAGTAAATTACCAACTCATCAAACCCCAAACTTGAACTATTGCTTGTCCTCAAGTGTCTGGTTGTGTAATTAAACGCATGCCATTCCACACAAATGGGCCATCAATGACCGATTGACTTGACAACTCAAAAATTTTCATCGACTCACCGAAAAAGAAGTAATTTCCCAAAATAAGAAAGATAGGAACATTTCAAGAGGCCACCATTGTTTAAGAAGTGTGATTCACAAGAGCTTTCATTTTGCACAACAGAACATAACTCATCCATAGAAGTACACATAGCATCTCTATTCATGATCATTGCACATTCAAGCTTTGCCTTAGAGCTTGCATTTCTCATGCCCTATGCACAAATTTACCATTAATACAATGTGTCCTCAAAAGGGATGGATACCCACTAACCGAAGAGAAAATCCCTATTTTTTCATGAAATCAATGCATTGACACAAGGTTGCGCAAAGAGAAGATTGCATTCACTCTCCCAAAGAAATCTGCATGCATCCAACTCGACCCATAGGCCTTCCCTTTGTATGTAATTCGCCACTAATGTAGAGCAACTGCGCTCAAAATCACTTAGGACTTGTGGGTCATGGTGGCAGAAACAGTGCTAAGGGTAGTATAAATGTTTTTCTTTAGTGACTAATTCCTCCCTAATACCTTTATAAACAATTGTAACATCTCATTATCTTATTGAGATTACTCCACCTTATTTCTCCTTGTTCATTATCTTCATCATTTGTGTTACACAATCCACCTTTATAATACCTATGAATTTCACTTTTGGCCTTATATATGCAAGAGATAGCACCTTTGTACTATTCTTCCTCTTTTGATGATTTGAGATCTTTCAACCCATCGATTCATTTATTTCCATGCACAATCCTGGTGTTGCTCACATTGAAGCTCTCTCATTTCCCCTTCTCTTACCAAACATAAAACTTAGGCTTTTTCCTCATCTCACATCCATTTCCTTATCGCTCCCCATTTCATGGGCTTGAAGCCCCCATTATATTCATTCTTTCATCACTAGCAACCAGGATGGTTGCCAAAAAGAAAGATTAAAAATGGTCATTAGGCTTGTAATGTGGTTTTCAAAGAAAGGGTCCAAGGCTCAAGCATTGGCTATCAAAGATCAATGTTCAAGGAGTTCGGTTGGGTGAAGTGAATTAACAAAGGGCCTAGATCATGTACAAGATTACCCCAGCTTCATCTAGGATTTCCTTGTGAGTCACGCACTTGGGGCAAGTTCTAGATAAGAAGTTGTGCATGAGGATTCACAAAGTCATACCACACAAGACATCACACCTAAAGAGTCCTTAAAGTAATTATCTACACAGAATCTTGATTTAAGACAGCAGAACATGCAAATGCATAAGTCAAACAAGGAATCTACAAAGTATGACAAAGAGTGTTATGTTCTCATTTCAAACACCCATTCATTATTTCTCATTCATGCCCCATTTTAAAATTTCATTTTCAAAAATTTCTGGTGGTACCTCCCAAAACAGCTCCATAAAAACTCCAAAGTGACATGAAATTTTTCCTTAAGAAAGTCGTCACTCAATCTATCATCGAAAAATGCCAACCTGGTTCGACAATAAAAAGAAAATAAAAAGCAAAGAAATGCTCCTCGGAAAAGAATTGTGGTATGAAGAAAACCCTTGGAGTTAATTATTCTACTATTTACACAGCGAACAAACAAAGGACTAGGGTCCTAAAGGAGTAAGCAATTCAATAAAAGGACCCCATTCTCATCATTAGCCACTAACATTCATCCAAAAAAATTCAACCAAGTCATTCAGTTTTTCTTTTCCACATCACCCAGGCCCTGGCGGGCAATCATCAACAAGAGTAAAAATTGAGCCAGACAAAGTCTCACTATTCATCAAAGATAATAAAAAAACGCAAAAACCCGACAAGGCTACTTCAACGCTCATCTTAAAATAAAACATCGGTGACCCCCAACAAACACTCATCCCCCGATAACGAATACATTGTCCCCAATGTATGCATGCAAAATAAAGGGTAAGAGACTCCTTGAGCGGAGTCACTCCTCATCCTCATCATCCGCAGGTTCCCTCATTCCAGTGGACCCAGCAAAACCAGCCTCTCCCAGATCACGGTATTTGTCTCCCTTACAAGACCTCCAAATAGATCATCAATTCGGCCTCCAAACGAGGTGGAAGGAGAACCATTGCGGTGTTGAGCACTCATGTCGAGGCACTTCCATAGGTGTTCAACTTTTCCACTCCCACACCTTGTTTCGTAGAGAAGTGACAGCCCCCTCCACTATGTCCACCCGTTTGCATAATGTTGTAAGGATCTCATACATTGATTTCATTTCCCTTTTAACTATTTTAGCAATGAGTGTAGGAATTCTAGCCAACTTATGGAGTTGGCTCTCATGGGAGTTGGTCATTTCCACAAGTTTGTGGAGATCACTCCGCTGGGAGGATGTGGGAGGAGATGCTCCCTAAGAGGTGTGTCGCTAGAGGTTTTGGCCGTAGCTTCTTGGTGGGACATTCAAATCACAGTGCGTACGGTGGCCTTTCCGTCTATGGGATGATCCCTAATGACCCAAAAGCTTGTAAACTCTTCCGCTTGACTTCCGAGTGCCTTGGCATCTCTTTTTCCTGTCTAAGGCAGTCACTCATGAGGTTAGGACAAAAGAAAGGGTCTCATCAGGAATAATAGCACTCCCGTTTGTAAACACAACTAGGAAATGAGGACCACATAAGGCATGGAGTTCTTGGCTGTCTTTCCTCTGTTGAACACAATCTCCCAAAGTTAACGGGGACTCCGTACATGATGCAAGCAATAGAATTTCTGACTCCAAGCTGACACGCTGCTCATTTTGAATTAATGAGAATTAAGCCACAGATAAAATCAGCCATAACTTGGCCTCGAACTTCGAGATCATGGCGAGAAATTTTTCCACCCATGGAGGTCCATAGTGAGTGCCAACTATGATGGGGGCTATCCAGGTGAAATGATTTTTATGTCCAGTCATGGCCATATACTATGTGCCTAGTCAATTTGTCTTCACAAAATAAATAATTGATGCGGCCGAGGAGTTATGTCTCCACCCTCATACCCAACGGGCGATGGTAGGCGGGGACTTCATCGATTTTTCTTTGTGCTTCATGATGTACTGTCTAGCTTGGTAGGAGGCATAGAATTCCGGCACCAGGTTAGGGTAATATTAGTCCGGGAAAGTTGGCAAAAACATGTCATTGCCTGTCTATGAATTGAGCGGTGATGTTGGGCAAGTCCACCGCACGGATTACGCCAATCGAACCTTTTCTCCACCATTATCAATCGGCCCTTGAATATAGTGTAGTGCCATTTCATGTCGGAACGCAAAATATGATGAGTCTCCCTGAGTGTTGGTGTTGTGGAGGCTTTAGCCTTGCCTTTGCCTTTGGTGGTTGAAGAGAATTTGGTGCCTTTCCTTTGCTTGTGTTCCAAGATGAATACATTTTCTACAAACATGATGTTAGTGGAAGCCATAGTGCATTGGAATAAAATAACTTCGTATTATACTAAAATTAAGAGGAGAAAGAAAGATGAAAAACCATCATTCTGGTAGCAGCACCGGCAAAGCGCAAAATGGTATTTGCGGACCGCTGATGTGCAGCATTAAATTGGGTAGACAAACATTCCACCGGAAACAAGGTGGGGAGTTTTGGTTCGTCTGCGAACCCACTTAGATGTAATGCGGGTTCCAGCGGTGGCCTGAAGCCAATTAGAGGTTGGACCTACCACGTCGTCTTTTTGCTGGACAATCGATGAATAGCCAAATGTCATTGTTCTAAGCAACTCCAAGAATTTCAATGGCACCAAATTACAAACACCCACTCATATTATTTTAAAGCATAATTCTACACGATTGAAAGGATAAAATGATTATTTACCCTTAAGAATGATGTCAACCAATGTGTCATAGGGCAAGTATGACTTTTTAATCCATTTGGGTTATCAAACTTCACCTCATTTAAGTCCACACAAATATCACAAATATCCTTACCCCTTTCGGCGAGAGAATTTGCTATTTCCCCACACTTCCAACAAACAAAGCATCAACCATAAAACTAATGGAAGAGAAGGGCATTAACAAGGAGGGAATGTATATTAAATCCATAGGAATATGCAATCAAGAGTTCCACTGATAGAAAAAGTACAAAGGTCAGAGATACATTATCACACTTAGGAGAGAGTTTTGCAATGACTAATTTGTGATGTTACGTGTGCTCAACAATGGCACTTTTGAGACTTGTGTAGTGTAGAGGGAGAATGTGAGTGTGGTGAGAATTTGGTGAAGAGAGTGAGGGGTTTTATAGGTGAGCAGGTGAGAATGTAGTTAGTGGAGGAGGAAGGTGGGATAATGTGGTGAGTTAATGTGTTTATGGGAAGTGGGAGAGACGGAGTTGTAGGAATATGGAAAGGTAGGGTTAGGAAGACAAAAGGTTTGTGGGAAAATGGTAAAGGAAAAAAAGAAAAACCTAAGAGATATTTTTCCGAATTAGGGCAGCTCAACCAGACATTTGGTCAGTGGGTCCATCTTTGATTTATGTCTGAAGCAAACCCGTGCCTCGACCCGGTGTTACATCGACGATCGGCAATATGATCTAGTGCTTAGTTGCCTTACCTTTTTGTGCTTGGTCATGCCCAATTCACCGTTTGAAAACTGGAGATAGACGGTGGTTCATGAATGGGGTCGGCATTCCGCTGATGGACCGCGCAGGCACCAATGTAAGTGTCAGTGTTGGATGGGCGGTTGACCGGTGGTACGATTTTGAATCAGCGTGGTCTCCTGGTTGAACATTTACTCATGTTCCCATATTTCTTCTTTCTTGTACCGGGGCGGGAGGTTTGCGATTGGATCGGTGATTCGCCGATCCCGGTGCGTTACCTGCCTTATTTTTGTGGTTTCTCTCCTTGCTTCTCACTTAATTTGTCCTACAAAATCAAAAACAACAATGACATAAAATAAATCAAATAAAATACTTGGGTTTCCTCCCAAGAAGCACTTTAGTTAACGTCGTGGCACGATGTAGCTCTCATTCAGCAACCTTTCTTCGAAGGATCATCCTTCGACTCAAACCTCCCATCTCAACTCTACTCTCCTCATTCTCTTCATGCAATACTTCGATCACCTTACACTCTTTGGGAGTTTCTGCCAATGGACACACTTTGAAGGTGACTTCTTCACTTTGACTCGAACTTGATCTCCCTAGCTCCGCATCAGCCAAAGCTCTACCCCTGGCGAGCAATGGTCTCCCCAAAATAATTGGCACTTCAGCATCCATTTCTAGTAATCAAGAACTACGAAATCAGCTGGTAGAATGAATTTATCCATCCTCACCAATACATCTTCTAATACCCCCACAGGCTTCTATTTATGGAGCGATCGGCATTAGCTAGCCTAATTGATGTTGTTTTGGTGTAGTCCCCTTCTTGAAAATGATGGGGAATTATGTATGCTCGTGCCAAGATCGCATAGAGCTTTCTTAAACACATATATTCGGGTGTACAGAGATTGTAGCTCCTGAGTCTTTACTGCTTGGGGGCAAGATTTCTCATCATCGTCGCACTATAGTAGTGCGTCGTCTCCCCACTACCTACTAACCACCTTCTTTTTTAGCAACTCCTTCATGAATTTGGCATATCCGGGCATTTGAAGAGCATCCACCAGCAGTATATTAATAGATAATTTACTGAACATGTCAATGAATTTCTTTGAGGCCCGATCGTCCTTCTTTTTTCTTAGCCGACCACACTGTGGATGAGGGGTGGAACTCTTGTTTCAACTTTGTCATCATCTGAGGCCTTCATGCCTACCTCATCTTCATCAACATGTGAGGGAACTTCATCATCCTTCCCCTCACTTTCATCTTCACTCTTTTCCCCACTACTTGGTGTTTTTAGCACCTCGTCAAATTCATTTTCCCCATTTGATTTAGGAGCAACAACCTCCTTATGCTTCACTCTTGCATCTCAACCAATTTATCCTCCCTAATAACAATAGCCATGCATTGATTATATTTCTTTGGGTTTGGCATTGTATCACTTGGGAGCATTCCCTTGGTCGGGATTCATTTGAGCGTACAAGTAGTTCATTCAGGCTTCCAAATGCTTAATGGAGTCTAAATGAGAGCTCGTCACGGGCAAGGTTAGACACCTCTCCTTTCAATTCCTTGACCCCCTGCCAGTTGATTCCACTTTTTAGAATTATTTCTAACATCTCCTCAATTTTGGGGCTACACTGCATCGGCACACTTGGCTGACTTGGGGCGTTCTCAGCTTTTGGATAGGGAACATATGGGTTTGAACTCCAGTAGTAATGGTCTCCCTCTCCGATTCGGCTCTCTATTGCCCCATCTTTCATTTCTTGGGCCATCCTGTGCATCACGGTTTCTCCAACCTTGGTTCTCTTTCTTTGGGTGCCAAGGACCTTGATTAGTCCCATGAAACACAGGTCAAGAACCCCCCCATCTGATTTCCCATGGTGGCATTCCTCATCATACCTCGTTGGCGATGATTCTCCTTCAAATTGCAATGGACGCGCATTCCTGACATTCACCACCTTGGACCCTGCCCCCATCAAATGTTTGGTCATTAGTTCCAACTACGTCATCATTTAAGCAGTTTTCATCTCGCTCTTCATCTCTTTTTCGCAACTGAGCTGCCAATGCACTAGAGCTAATGTCATGTGTACATACATTTGTCTCTCTGTGTGCGGAGCCCTATTTGTATTTGTCATTCTATCCAAAAATGCTTTAGCCAACCCATATGTTTATTTGATCCATAATAGACCCTTCGGCTAAATTTTTGGCAACAGATTTGTTGATGGAGTCGAGCTCGATAAAGCTTTGAAGCACTCCATCGGAGGCCATGGTTGGAAAAAAGAGATACCTTCTTTTTTAATCGTAGCCATGCTTCATGCATTGGTTCTCCCAGCTCTTGCCTGAAGTTTGTGATGTCGTCCCTCAGCTGCAACAATGTTTATGACGGAGGGAAGAAATGATCCAGAAAGGCTTCAGTTAATTCTTGACAAGTAGCCTGTGGGAGCGTTTTCTAATGTATATTACTCACTGTTGGGAAATGGAAGAGCATGCCCTGATAGACTTTGACTTACGTTTGTGATGTTGAAAGGCTAGCATATATCCAAGAAATTCCTCAAGTGACAATTTGCGTCCTCATGGTTACCCCGCAAATAGTCCTTCATTTCAGCAAGTATAGCATTCTACTTGTGACGTGGAACCACGACATTCCCTACCACGGGCGGTAGGTGAATGGCTCCGCGGATTCGGGCATCATCGGGTTATCTTCCTCATGCTCTATATTACCCTCCCACTAAGCTATCCCTGCTTGTGAATGATGACTCACATGACTTTATCCTAACAAGAACAACAAACTTTCTGTTAACACCTACGATGCAAGACTAATTCAAATTAACAATCAACCCAAAGGTATCAAGTGTATTCTCTGGCAGCGGCACCATTTTTGATAACGTCCAAATTATACGGTTAAACAAAAAAGAGCATAAGCGGTCGTTATATCAAAATAAATATCCAGGCAGATGTCAAGGTCAGATCCACAAGGATAAGTGAATGACATGCACGAGTGTCATTTGAGAAATTAAATTTACCTCGCACCACTTAAAAATAATATGGAAGTAAACATTTTGGGGGAGATTGAGATTTACAATAGAATATAAATTCTAAATTGGCTATTAAGATAGCAAAATTACAAGGTTGTTGATAATAACGTGAAATACTAGAGGTGTGGTGTAGATGATATGCTATCAAGATAAGGTAATACTAGAGTTCATCTTGTAAGTTCAATTAGTGTAAATAACCTCGGGAAAGTGGACATTTGATGTTTTTCAACCTCATAAATGTCTCTTGCTAGAGATCCCTTCAACCACTAAGCATAATTAAACCAGCAATCAAACTTGAATTAATAGTTGCACTAATTTCTAACTATTAGCTATTAATTAAGAGTGAGAGTGTAATTTAGGCTATTCCCGTCCCAATTTCACAATCTCACCTCTATGTCCACGGTAAATTTTCTCCTAGTACTCAATTCTAATTTTTCAAGTAAAAATCAAGTAAGAATAATTAGACCCACATAAAAAACAGTGGATCTTTAATTATAGATTGGAGAGAATTTAACGGTTTACATGAATTAAATAATATTGAGATGACTCTAGCAATACCCACTCTAATTAAGCATTCATCACCACACACCTCTAGTTAATGATTTAGATACTCATAGTTAAGAAATTCAAAGGCACATTTAACAATAAACTCATTGAATTCAATAATAGGAGTAGCAAATCAAATTCAACTTAAAAGTTTTCAATAATGGTGGTACCTTGCTATGGAGAAGAAAAGAAGAAAAAGAAAACTATTCTTTATAATTTTCATCAATAGGATTCTTACTTTCTTCTCCTACCAACAGAATGTTCTAAAAGCTAAAAATTAAGATCTTATAGATGCAGTACTTATCTCTATAATATATCCAAAATTAGGGTATCCACTTCTCTCTTTTTCATCTTTGGCCATTTTACCCCTAATCGGCATTTTGGCACTTCAATGGAAATGCCAACAATTCACCGGTTACATTCCGTGAACCACCAGCTCTGACTAATTTCGCCTTTAGTGAGTTCCAAAGTCCTTAGGAGATTCCTTCGACGTTTCTCTGGTCTCCATCTGTGCCACTTGCGATTTTTTTCTCTTGATCCAGCAATTTGGTGTCATTCGGTGAATGGCGACGAGTCACATTGAAGTTCACTGTAGGTGCTATAATTCCCAGGCGATGTTCATCAACGTTTTACCGGCATTTTGCCGGTCTTCTCGATGAAGTCTTCGATTTTTCATTCCTTTTTTTACTCCCTTTCTTGCTCTTTTCTGCATATCGAGATATTTTACAAAAGGAAAAAAAGAGGGAAAAATCTATCTAAATGACTTGAATACTAGACTAAATCCCATTCTAAAGAGCCTAATGAGTTGGTAAATTGCAACTCATCACCCATCATAGTACAGTACGGCCGACTCATGCAGCACCATGCTACGACTTGTATGTCATCTGGCAATTATGAGTCCCTATTAATTTAGAAAAAGATTTTTAATGATTGTATAAATACTTTCCTTTATATTTTTTATTAGAGAGGCTGACAGTTTACATTATTAGAGTATTTTGGAGTATCCTAACGACTTGGAGATTGAAACTATACGAAATAATTTTCTTCATTGTGCTCTTGACTTTCAAGGATTATTTTGCAATTGATTATTGGGTAATTATTCATTCACTATTGTAAATCTTTAATTATGAATTCCTCTGTGTTTTCTGATTTCTTTCTTGAAACATGGTGGCTGTCCCTTTGAGGTTGTGGGAACCATGAAATAACTGCTTAGGGTTAATACAAGTGATCCAAAATCAATACGAATGCTTGTATTATTATTTCCTTCATGTTAATTGTTTCCTAACGGTGTGCAACCTTAGGACTAGCCCGTATTCCTTACTTGCTTGAATCTAGAGAAGTGGAGATTAGGAAAAGGAAATGACAACAAAGACTTAAAATTATCATCTTTATTAGCAAGGTTGTGGTCACGGAAAAGTTATTTGGAATCATTGATAAGGGTTAAGTTGGAACCGCTCATGAGACCTAATCCAGTGATTGAGTATAGTCATCTAATAGGGGCGAATCAATTGTTTAGATGAAAAGCAACTAGCACCTAAAAGCTGGGTGGAACAAGTTATCGGTTCTAGGAATAGGACCTGCCTTTAGAAATACCTAGTCATCCACGCCAAACACCAAATCTCTTCTCCTCACATCAGCATATGATTTCTTATGACTGCGGCGGTTTCAACGGTCTCTTATCTTTCACACCTTCACCATGTCCTCATGTACTGAATTTGGCCCTATCATGACTGCCTCACAAACCTCAAACCATCTAATGGGAGATCTACACCTTCGCCCATAAAGAGCCTCAAACGGTACCATTTGGATACTAGGGTGATAGTTGTTATTATAAGCAAACTTAGTTAAAAGGGCAAATGATCCACCCAACCTTTCAAAATCCATAACACATGCCCTCAACATTTCCTCAAGAGGCTGGATTGTTCGTTCGGCGGCCATCTATTTTGCGGATGAAAGGCCGTGTTGAGCTTGACTTGAGTCCCAAGTCCCTTTTCAAAGGAACCGCCAAAGCTGGGAGGTGGCCCGGGTACCACCGATTAACGAAATAATAGACAAGGGCACTCCATGCATGTTGAACCAACTCCCGAATATATAATTTGGCATAATCATCCGCTGAATGCGTGGTCTTGACCGGTAAAAGGTGCCACAATGGATGATAAACCCTCAATAAATCTCCGGTAGTACCACGCTAGACCCAGAAACTCCAAATTTCAAGGATTCACCGGTGCAGGTTAGTTCTTCACCGCCTCAATCTTCACCAGAATCTACCCTTATGCCTTTGCTTGATACCACATGACCAAGAATTGCCACCGAGTCAGCCAAAATCACACTTGCTAAACTTTGTATATAGGCGACGATCCTTGAGGGTCTACGGCACTATCCTCAAATGACGACATGCTCCTCCTCACTCCGGAGTATATAATAATATCATCAACAAAAATGATCACGAACATGAGGCGAGATGTTGCTTGAACACCCTTTTCATCAGGTCCATACAAGCCGCAGGAGCATTGGTTAGTCCAAATGACAACTACAAACTCATAATGGCCATATGCGAGTTTTGGAAGGGTTTGTCTTGAGTATCATTCCCCAACTTTAAGCTGATGATACCCAGACCTGAGATCTATCTTTGAGAAACACCTGCACCCTAGAGCTGGTCAAATAAATCATTAATCCTAGGCAAGGGGTACTTATTCTTGACGGTGACCTTATTAAGTTACACGATAGTAATACACATTCGAAGGAATCCATCCTTCTTCTAATAAATAGAACCGGTGCACCCCATGGGGACTTGCTCGGTCTAATGAAACCCTTAAATAACAAATCCTTCAACTGCTTTTTTAACTCTTTTAACTGAGAGCTGGGGCCGGAGGGGACGGGACCGGCAGCTCTGGGGTTTCTCAAACCAAGTCGGGGAGGTGATCCTGTCGCTGAGTCCCAGCACAGGTCCACTACTCCAGCTCCATCATCGACTAGCACATCGTCTAGGTTCAGGGGAGACCAAAGGAGTAGGGCTACAGACTCGATGGATCATGGTAGCATGCGAGTGAAGCGTACTTTCCCGGCTTGAATGAGATATGGCAAAACCCATCCGGAAGGTGCACAGTCGGTGCGGATGCTTATTTTGGGTGTGGAAAGCCGAGCACGAGTTAGAGATTTCACACGCGCGGTTCTCTTGCTCCGACGGCACTTGACCCCCTTAGCGGTGCCTCAACTAGTTCGGTAGGTGGTCAGTGGCGAAGCAGGTTTCATGCCCTAGTGCCTCGCCAAAGAAGGGAGGCTTCGCCATGGTCACGAGTATGTTGCAAGTCTTCCTTATTGATGCTTATGCTTTTTTAGATCGGGAGCTACCTTGTCTTTTCGTGACCCTTACATTGCTAGTAGTTTTGTAGTTCCTGAAATTCTATCGAACCATTACCATATCTACTCAGATCGATGAATCAGTTGTATCTAAGGCGGGTATATAGAGGTTGCCCTAACGTTGTTGCATAGAGATTACCTCTGCGGACTTAGTAGAATTGGCCATGACTGATTTTGACATCATTTTGGGTATGTATTGGTTGTTTTCATGTTATGCTTCAATTAATTATAGGACCCGATGGGTGGAATACCCGATTTCGGGTGAGTCAGTCTTGGCGGAAAGTAAGTCAGTTGTACCATCCGGCCGATTTATTTCATATCTTAAGGCTAGGAAAATGATCTCTAAAGTTGCATATACCATCTAGTTAGGGTTAAGGATGTAGAGTCCGAGACCCCGACTATTGATCTGTTCCAGTGGTGTGAGTATCCGGCGGTTTTTCTCGACAATTTACCGTGTTCCTCGGAAAAAGAAATTGATTTGAAATTGATCCATTACGTCATGACCTATATCTATTCATCCTTACAGGATCACTTATTCTTGAAAAGGGTAAGTGGAGGTTGATTGGAGCAAGAGGAGGGAGCACCTGGAAGAAGAGAAAGAGAGCAAGGAAGGAGCACCAACAGACGGCAGTGACGATCAGCAGACTTACGACATGCACATGGTGGAGATGTATGAGAGGTGAGAGGGTGGGGGCTCCACCCTTTGCGCCGAATCGGCAATGAGTGGCGAGACCCTTCAGGTGAGCTTTTATCCCTAAGGACCATAAAGATCATTAGATTATCGAGATTACTGAGGTGATAGATAAACCCCCAACCATTACCATTGTACCATTGAGTGCGCCGTACCGCTACCACCACCATTGTTGAGGGCGGAGTGTGCCACCACACCCACCTGCAAAGTGACAAAAGAGCGCATTCCTTCTCTGTTTCTATTTTGATGCTTAGGGAGAAAGCATATATTTTTATGAGGGTAGTACCTGTCCTTGTGCTTTTGTTTTGCTAGGGTTTTTGTTTTCATATTTCTTTTTCTCGGAATAATTGTCTAGTAGAACTAGCATGTTTAGGATGTATTCTTTGTGTGTAATCAGAAGTATTCTAGGATCCTTAGTAGCCAATAAAATGCACATGTGTTGGAATTTGGAAAATCTTGAAAAATGGCCCCTTTTAAATTTTTTGTGATAAGTTGTGTGTGTATCTATTGCAAAGCATGACCAATGTAAGGATCTTTTATGGCATTAGATATATGAGCATGATTAACTATAGATAAATTGTGCATGAACCAGAGTAAGTAGTGTGATATAACCCTATGCCATATGAGTGAGGTTCTTACTTAACTCCAGCGGCTCTATATGTGTGATCTAGAACTTATTTAGTTACTCTAGCTTAGGTTGAAGGATAGTCGATTAAGAAAGGTTCATGAACCATTTTATTTAGCCCACCACCAGCCTAAATTTTCCTACCAAAAAAAAAACAAGCATCCCTTGATCCATAGTTTGAGCCTCATTATGATCTTTTCTTTGATTAAGCCCAGTCACCTTTCCAATTATTTATAATGAGCTGTTTTTGCTGGCCCTTCTTGGACATTGTAGACATAGTGAAGCAAAATGTCTAAGTTGAGGGTAGCTAATGTAGGGATGCATAGACTATGTGGGGAAGATAAACAGAAATCTGGTTAGTGAAAAGATGTATGTGGTAAGAAAAAGAAAGAAAAGAAAAGAAAGAAAAGTGAAAAGGAATAGAGACAAAAAGAGATAGCGAAAAAGTGAAAACAAATACACCCATAAGTTGAAAGGAGAATAAAAGGAAGAAAGGAGAAAAGCAGATAAAATGAAGTGGAGCCATAATACATGCCAGTGCCAAAAGGTTGAGTCACTTTATCACATTCACCATACCTGTCTAAGCATACATTATAAGCCAAGAAAAGTCCTATAGTAGGCATGTTTTGGCAAGGCTGGTGAGGAGGCCACGGGACTAACCATGAGTCGTGGTTAGATTTTCATGACTCATGTGAGGTCAGTCGTGGTCTACCTTAAAGGTTTGGCAAGTTGGTATGGGCAGTGTAGGCACGAGGAAGGTGACCACGAGTCATGGTTTGACCTCAGACTCATGAAGTCACCCTTAGGGCCTTGGATGTTTTGGACGATGAACTTAACAGACCCTGGAAATGAGTAGGTGCCCTGTGGCAACAACCCGTGAGGTCCCTCGTAGGTACTGGTGACTAGAAATTTCTTGCATTTTTATTAAGGGTGTTTTCGTAATTCTAGTTCCTAAGGCCTAAACCATCGTTTTAAGGTCGAATAGGATCTTTTAGGGATTAATTCATTCTAGAAGTCTCATTCATGCATGCAAGGTTTTGATGATCTAAGAAGTGAGATTTCAAGCTTTTCACCTCCAATTCCTTCAATTTCATCCTTGAGCTACTGTGGGGGGTTAAGAGTCGATAATCCTAGGTATATAGGGTCTTCAATGGGTGGATTCTACCACACTCATGCTCTTTCTCTATTATTTATTCAAAATTTTTAAACTCATAGGGTTTGTATTTGATTTGTATAAAATTTAATGATGTAATTATAGGTCTTGTGATTTGGAAATCTTATCATAATCTAGTGATTTTAGTCATCTTTAGAGATTTAAATTTTTTATAATATTGTTGAATTTGAATTTCTAAATAATTAAGCTTGATTATGCATGCCCTATGATGAATCAATTTATGACCCATTGATCCATCGGTGTTTCGATAAGCCCAGCATGAATTATGAATTTATTATGTTATCTATTTTGAACTTACGAATTTCAAGCTATATGCATGATCTACAAGTATGTATGAATTTTATCAATCATGAATTATGTTTTTGGCCGACCCACGAGCCTCAAGTCATGGCTAGTTCACATATGTTCAAGCATGTTTACGATTATCATGATTTAACTAGTCCATGAACTCATGTATGTATTATTATGAGCACTATATATATGTTTTTTTTTGGAGTATTATGAACACCAAGTAGGTTCGGGGCTGGAGTTAAGCCCGGATCGATGAACTACGTGCCACCGTAGGTATGTTGGGACCCTTTCATATTTTTCCCTGGCCCAAATGGCCCTTTTCTGCATGTGTGATCGCCCTTCATGGTTCCTACCCTTGGCTGAGAGTGCAAACACCCTCCCGACCCAGGGTTACAAGTTGGGCTTCATGTGTGCTCATATTGGATATGTCGGTTACGAGAATCTCCCACTGTTGCTCATGACTTATGCATGTTATGATTACATATTTTTGGCTCAAGTCATGTTAAGAAGTAAATCTTTTTCCTACGATCATTATTATGTTGTATTACGAATGTTTGAAAACCTTAAGCCTCATGATATGTTATGATGATTTACGATACAAGAATGATGTGTCCTACCTTTGATCATTTACTAGATTTATGTATCTTAAATGTGTTTTACTTACCTTGCAAACTGTTTATTCCATGTACTGACCTCATATTTTTCTATGTTGTATCATTTTATGATACAGGACCCATATCTCAATTCGAGACTCGCCTTCTTGCTCCCCGGCTGCCTTACCCTCAAGTTCCCTTTGGTGAGTCCTCATGTTTCGAGCCTTGTGTTGGTTTGTTCCTTTGGATTCAGTATGATAAGGTTAGTTGTAGTCTTGTCTCATCAACCCATCTATTACATGATTAGAGGCCTTCCAGACTGTATGTAGTAGTCAGCGTTGATGTATGAATCATGTATCCTTGTCTTTACTATTCCATGTCATGATTTCCACCTATTTCATGTTATTATGCTAAGTGTTCCGCTTCATGAATGGTTTTAGATCATGCTCATCATGGGTCGACTTGGAAGTCTCTCGGGGCTCCTTGTCCATTAATGATCCAGGTGTACTCTCAGGTGGGTCATGACAGAGGTATATCCCAAAGTTGATCTCCCCTCCGAGACTCTTGATAGATTATCTGGAACACCTTTGGGTACTCCTCCCCAATAAGGGGCCGACTAGAGTCGGGCTTGGATATAGAATTCTTAACTCGAACTAAATGATATACACAACCCTTAGAGATCATTTTCTTAGCCTTAAGGTAGGAGACAAACTGACCTACAGGCACTGCTGAACTACCCTTCCACTCTATAACTGGTTCACCCAGTGGGGATATCGTGATGATGTTGATGATTTTTAGGCTCTACAATTAAATGAAAACATAACAAGCATACAATTAGTCCATGCCGAAGATAACACTTGAAGTCAATCATGTCTAACTCTACGAGATCAGTTGAGGTAGCTTTTAAAGAACTATAACAGGGGCAATTTCTATATACCCTCCGTGCTAAGACTAACTCACTGCCAGAGTAGAGACTAAAAGGGTTCTGATAGGATTTCGAGACCGACACCGAAACTGATAGCAACATAGAGAGTAACGAACGATAATGTGGCTCCTAGATCTAGCAATACATAAACATCAAGATGAAAAACTCATAACATACTCATGACCACATCTGATGAACTCTCCTTCTCTGTGGCATAATGAAAGGACTTAGAAATGGCTCTTGGCATTGTCCGCCACATGACTACATAGTGTACCTCTTGGGATGGGCGAGCTAGTAAAAAAGTACTGGGGCACGGTCTCTACCGTCACCCTAACCCAGCGAAGGACAATCCTTGAGTCTATTTCTAGGCTTACCACACCCAAAACTAGCATCCCTTCCAATCAGACTCTCCCGTGTGGTTCCTACCATACCTCACCGCAAGTTGGGAAGGTGCGCTTCCCGGACATGTTCCCCAATCTAATGCTCTAACCCTCTTGTCACCCCCTAGCCTAGATGGAACACTAGTTGATAGTGAGATGGGATCGATGACCTCGTCGGATGAGTGATATCCACCTCTTGTCCTCCACTGTGAAAACTTGAAGTTCCCTATCCTAGCCTTCTTAGTCTCTCTCTCTCCTTCTCCTTCAAATTCTCCTTCTCAATCGATTGGGCATGAATCATGAGTCGAGAGATATCCATATCACTTATAAATAGTGGTCCTGCACTCCTTAACCACTAAATCTAAGACTCCCAATACAAACTTTCTCATGTGAGCCCTTAACCTTGCCCAACCATCTTCGGGGCATTCTAGGACAATTGGTGAATTTCAGGCATACTCCAGAATGATAAAATTATTCTATACGAAAGTTTGATAAACTCTATTGCTTTTACTTTCCTCAACTCTCGAGAAAAAAAACTATCTAAGAAAGTTTTCACAAACTCATCCCAATCCGCAGGGAACTATTTACCAGTTACGGCCTTCCTTCCATTGCCTGAACCATAGAGAGCAACCCTCTTAAGCTGATAGGAGGCCAAATCTTCACTTTATTCTCCTTAAACCTCCATGATATAGGTAATCTTATGGATCTCATCAATATGGATCTCATCAATGAACTCCAATGGATCCTCGTCCACCTTCGAGCCATGAAACTCTGGCGGGTTCATCTTGGTAAAGTCTCGCTCTCTAGCCACTGCAGCACTCCCATTAATATTCATAAGTGCAACAGTCTGCAAGTTGACCCGGGTTGTCATAGACTATACCAACATATGAAAAGTAGCCCTAAACTCAACATGAGTCACCTACTCATTTAAAGGATCTGCTGGAGCTAGTGGGGCTGGTTGATTCCTATTGCCATTTCCATTATCTTTTCTCCTTCTATTGGCTCTTCAGGGAGGCATTTTTTGCAAATGCATATTGCACGAGTTAAAAGAACAAAGATAGATGGACTTTATCACATGACATAAAATCATAAAAGAAGGGAAGCTTCCTAAAACGTCTTGTAGCCTCTTCCTCATAAATGTGGTACGCTTCACACCCATGAAAAAGACTCTACTTAACGCGTGTTTCAGACACCTTAGGACATACCTAAACCTGATGCTCTAATACCAAGTTTGTCATCACCCGAGCATAGACCCCGGTGATGATACAAGACATAGAACGACAAATGGCTCCAAGCTAACCCATGGTACATGTATAACATAAGCACAAGCATACACTAAGCAGAAATAAATCATAAGAAGAAGCATAAGTGAAAGTTTGAGATATCATAAAGCGTCAATGGAGACAACAAGTTAACACCGCTGAGCATCTATACATCATAGTCCGAGAAGCCTCTGAAACATAAGATGAGATGATGGGACACGCCCCCATCTAGCTCTTCTAAGTCTGTAATGGAAAAGACATAAAAGGAAAATAAACTAATAACTGATGTCATCAGATGATGAGGACTCACCAAGAGCTGGGTTGAAATAGAGCAAGAGGAAAGCTAACGACGGGGCTAAGACTGATCACCCAAACCTATATAAAGAGATGATATAGCACAAAAGTATGCGGTTAGTATTTTGAATGTATTAAGTATGGGGGATAAGTGAAACATAATAGAAGGGACATTATGATAAAATCATGAAGGTAATAGAGACAATAAGCATGAGATTTCCATCAAAATCTAAAGTATAATGACCCAAGGTTTTGAAAATGAAATCATAAATCTTAACAGGTTTGAAATCATAAGTAAAATGCATAAACTGATCAATGGATTAAAATACACTATAAAACATGAGATCATAAGTCCTGAACATGAACAACATGAATCATGAGGAAAAATAAGAGATTCTTATAACTGACATACTCCAAGTGAGCGTACATAGAGCCTAGCTTGTAACCCTAGCTGGGAGGTGCGTTCATACCTTTCTAAGTATAAAAATCTAAAAGGCGTTATATCACTCGTGAGCCCATTTGGGTATAGGAGACACTTTGTAGGGGGACCCCATCATGGCTACGGTGGCACATAGTTCTGAAACCTGGGTGAACTGGAACCCCGGCCTACTCGATGTTAAATACTAGCTCCAAAACCTACATAGTGCTCATATCATAATCATGAAGCATACTTGGATTTGGATGGGCTAGTTAGAAATCATGAAATTTATAAATTACTTAAATACGTGAACTAACCATGAAAATAACGTTGAGAAAATAGTTATGATACATAACCTTGATATTCATGACATTCATACGTACTTGAGTAAAATCATGCTAACTTGAAAATAGAGAATTATGATGGTTTTCCATAAAAATCATGTAATTATAACCATCATTCATAATTAGAATCATGAGAGAATTAATTTCATAAGAGATCATGGAGTTTTTCATCAAAGGGGTCTAACCTTAGAAATTTATGAAAACCATAATTGGAGACTTAAAGAAATTGAAATCATGTAATTTAGCTTGGGATCAGGAATGAGGGTGGAAGAAATCTCCCATTCATGACCCCACATACCTGGACTTTGATGAATTCTTACCTAGACTTAAGACCCAAGAAAGTTGTGAAGAAGAAGAACTCTAATTGCTTGAGAGGTTTGATCTTCAACTTACGGTGTTTTGAGAGGAATGAAAGTTTAGGATAAGTATAATCCCCTAATTATCCCCTTAGGAAACCCAAAAAAACCTCACTTAAAAGATAAAAGCACAAGAAGTTATGAAAACACCTCTAGGAATTCGCACTTAAAAACAGACTGCCCATTGGTATGACCCATACTACGATCTATACCACCCTACTAAGACTCATACTGAGTCTCAAAGCTGTGGATCCTACCCTAGATAATATTCGAGACCTCCTTCCTACGATCCCTCAGTAGGACTCGTACCATCCTAGTACAAATTATAGGATCCAATCATGGTATCCTGACCAATTTCTACTGCTTCTATGAACCCCATCTCACAAGTCTTGGTACGACTCGTACCACCTCATCACTAGTCATACTAAGACTCTTACTGAAGGAAAGTTTTAGTTTTTTTACTGATTCATACTCTATATCTAGGGTCTAGTCTTAGGGACTTTTGGGGTGTTATACTTTCCCCTACTATGAAGTTCTTCTATGTATTCATCTTTGCGAGGCCCATAGATAGCCAACCATTAATCACCACCCAGAGCTATGTTCAATTATATATCACATGTATAGGTCGCCAACTCTTCAAATGTAATGGGATTTAATCTTTGAAAGATATAGAGAAGACCCCAATTCATGCCTTGGATACATATTTCAATGCTAATGTAGAAATAAATAAAACACTATGATCTGAATGATTAAATCTATACAATTGAACCCTATTTTTACAAGTAAATTGACATCTAATTCTAACCAACTGACCCCATGTCAATTTTTAATTGGTTAAGAAAATTTATACTAAACTAATTAAGTAATGAAATAAGAGAAAAAGAATATAATATAACAAATAAAAAAGGAAAGGAATCCTTTAATAAAATAAAAGGAATGATATGTGCAAAAATTTAATAAAAAAGGAAAGGAATTTTATGCTAAAAGGAAAAGAATCATATGTGTAAATTGATTTTCCAAC
>JACEIK010002647.1:3478-13865 GCA_018107945.1 Datura stramonium
ATCTCGGACATTCAGGTACAATCCTGTCGTTAGCCAGGTCCTTAGAGTGAATTACTAAAACACAACCAAACACATTGTATAACATTAATACATGAATAATTTTTATACAATATTTGAAACCTATCAATCAAACGTTGTATAAAATTAATATATAAATAACTTTTACCCAAAACTAAATTATTCATGTATTATTTTGGCCTTTATCTAGTAACCAAACGACCGCTCATTGTTCAACAAAAAAATGACTCTTTTTCGGATCATAAAGATTTTTTGGACCCATTTAGTGATATTAGGCTGGCCCAGATCCGTAAGCCCATCTAGTTTTGTTATTTTCAGGAGTAGCAGGTGTACAAATCATCTACTGACAAGGAGATGACCTCATTACGTAATGGGGAATCATTAAAGCCTGACATTCATCTGCTTCTCCGCCACTCTCAGATCGGCAAGCCCGTTGATTTTTGCTCAAAATTGTTACCAAGTGCTGCATTTTCCAAGCATACTTTCATACAGGCCTTGAGATTCAACTCGATTGCTCCTCTTCTTCACATTTCCAGGACTCCTATGGCTGATTCTACTTCTAGGTCTGCAATTACATTATTTACGTTGCTTTTATATAAGCTGTACCTATTACTATCTGCAATTACATCTACTGCCTCATGCTTAGAGTTGCATTGTCATATAAGCAGTTGATTTTCGTGCTCAGAACACTTATGTATTGCCGTAACTCAGAGTTATTCAATATGCAATCAATTGATGCACAACAGAATATATATGTATGTTGGAAACCAAAAGAAAATTTTGAAAAAGTATGTAGTGTTTACTATATTTTAAGAGGTGCACCAACTGCCTTTAAATTTAGATCATCGTGAGTGTTTTTTTTTTTTTAAAAAAAAAAAAAATTCTATCTTGTTCTGCCCTAACTTGTGATGTGAAGATTTTTCACTTGTCTTAAACAGGGTTGTATCGCAGCCTGTGTGTGGTGGAGATGTGAAATCTGAAAATGTGAGTCCTAGTTTCACTGAGATTATTGTAATCCGTCATGGCGAGACGGAATGGAACGCTGATGGCAGAATTCAGGTAATTTCCTTCCTCGTTAAGTTTCTGCTGTCTTTTTTTTGTGGTCTGCCTTTTTCGTTCTGGATTTTTAGGGGTCTATACACAGTAAAAGTGACATGCAAAACTTTATATTTTGAATTTTTGGAGTATTTCTAATCTAGGAAGCTCCTTTCTAATTAGTTTGCCATCTAGTCTCTCATTGTGAAAGAAAATTTAGTCCTTCATAATCATCATAGCACTTAGAATATTTAGTCTCTCATTCCAAAAAAAGTTGGTAATATTTTGTACTCATTACTGCTCGTATTTAGTCCAGGGCCTATATGTTGGAAACATATTGAGGAATTCCATCATAGCACTTACAATATTTAGTATCTCATTTGAAAAAAGTTGGTAATAATTTGTACTCATTACTGCTCCTATTTAGTCCAGTTTCTGTATGTTGGAATCATATTGAGGAATTCTGACAAATTCTGATTATGAAAATTGATGTTCACCAGAAAATGTATACACTCATGTGAACGTATGCAAGTAAAAAGGCATTTCAAAATTCTGAAAAGGTATAAATTTTCATATGTATTCCCTTAATCTGTAAATAAAAAAGATCAACTTGCACCTTTATGGCTCTATGTATAGTCTTTCACCTATAATCTTACAACCGCAGCAAAGTAGTTTGACCTCTGTACCTCATTTCTCAATTTGTAATAGTTAATAAAAGAGAAATTAGTATTTTCTATCACCAGAGAATGGTAAGGATTTGCATCAGATATGTGGCAAGGGGTTCTGGACTTCTGGTTGTTTGTAAAGTTGAGATTTGTGTAGCTTATATTCTTCTTTTATTTTTAATTTTCTTTTCAAACTGTTAAAATACTGGCATCATCCTTATTTACATCCATGCGACGATTGATCTTTGGAGAATGAGCTCCTATTGTTAGACCACCTCAAAATTGGTTGGAAAAATATAGGTGAAATACTATGAAGAATCTGACTAATAAACATATGGGACTTAATGTATAATTTTCTCTTTTCGTAAATGTGACCAAGTTTTTTTTCCCTTATATATATATTCACATGATATTATAGCTTTTTGCAAAACAAATGAATTCCGGTGATTGGAGTACTTCATATTGCAAAATTTAGGTGAGGTGAAAAAATTAGCAAGAATATCTACCATGCGCTCTGATTTTAACATTTTTGATATTTTTTTCTCTAATTTTGAGCTGCCTCGTTTACCTCTCCCTAACTCATATGTTAAAGACTTAAATACCCAGTTTGCTGGGGATGAAAGCAGGTTATTTAAGAACCTCATTGAGATTGCTGCATTGCACATGAAGGATCAGATCTGAACAAAGAGGATTTATTAGTTCCATCTTATATAAAACCATGTTCAAGCAATTATCTCTAAATAAGAAGACTCTCATTTGATCTTGATTACACTACCCACTCAATTTCGTTGCGTCATTTCAAAGACCTTTCAGCATTTACATCCTTTAAGTAACAACTCAAACATGTTACATTACCAGTATAAAATACCAGCAAACACCTTTATCATTGCTTTTAATCTTCATTTTACTTAACTAGACCTAAATATAGAATTTTTACTTTTATCATTCAAGTTTCTTCGTATAACCTGGTGAAAATTGTAAACCTAGAGTAGTTGCGTTAAATATTAATATTAGTCTACAAATTTAGGTGTAGAATGTTTCTCTGTTATTGAAAAATTAAAGATTTTGTACTATATTTTGGAGTTTTTGTAATCTGCTATATATATAGGTACTGTAAAGAATATGCACTTTCCAATGTCCAATATTCTACCCACAACGTTTGTATAGAGTTAGATCACTATTTACCATGGGAGATNCTATATTTTGGAGTTTTTGTAATCTGCTATATATATAGGTACTGTAAAGAATATGCACTTTCCAATGTCCAATATTCTACCCACAACATCCCACTGAAACACATAAGGCCCACTTACTTCAGAAAGGGTTTGAAAAAGATAGAAGACTGGAGGCTAGTCGAAAAGGGTTGTGACAGGGGAACCATTCATACTGTACACCTATCTTGACCAGATAGCTGCAATTTGAAATTTTGTGTCAGTGTTTTTCGTGAGAAGATGTCAATGGTGCAATGCTCTTTGAAGATTGTAGATAATAAAGTGCAACCTTATAAAACATAAATGGCATAATGCAAAACCAGAGGAAATACGGATAGAAACCATTTAAAAACCTAATTTGCTCGGACTCGGGTGCGGGTGTCCGATACAGGTGCAGATCTTGAGGCAGGATCCTTCATGATTTAAATTTTAAGATTCGGGGATATGAATCTAGATACGGATACGGGTGCAGGGATTCGACTAAAAATAATTCAAATATCTAAAAATAGAGTTATATATCTAAATTATGAAACATTATGTGGAAAACTTGTATGGTAATACGAGGAAAAAATATTAATCAAGAGGAGAATCTCATCAGGTTATATAAGGAAAAGGACTGACATAGAAATTTCTATACACAAGGTACTTCATTTTCTTCAATTTCACCTTAGAATTTGTTTTGATTACAAAAATCATCATATCTGTTCCAAACATCTCCATTTATTTTGGTCAAAGTACCCAAAATCGGTTGATCAAATTCTGTAAAGATCCCATACCCACACCCACATCGTGTCGACACTGGTGTGACATCAAAAGTGAAGAGTCCGAGCAACTTAGTTAGAAACCCCCATCTAAGGTGATTGAAAGTCCTTGATGATTGGGTGGGCTTTGGTCAGGTGGTAAGACTGTAACTTGTGATGTGTGGATTAGGCGGACATCACGGGTTCGAGCCTTGCAGCGGAAAATTCTGGTATTTAAGTACAGAAGGGTAGAATGGTGGGCCCATTCTCCACTGAGTTTCTACTGTGCGTGGGCCCTCGGAAATTTCTCGGTTATAAAAAAAATCCTTGGATGTTTAGGTGCAATATGCTACATAATCTTCTCCCTTTTTATTGGAAATTGTATTCACTTGGAACTTCTTGATTTCTTGGAACTTCTTGTAAATCATTAGCATTTGGCTTTTTATGGGAAATCCAATAACAATTTATGGATCATAAAAAGAGGATGCGGTAACTCATACTTGTTTCATTTATTAACCAGGGGCATTTAGATGTCGAATTAAACGACACGGGGAGACAACAAGCTATGGCGGTAAGTATCTGTAGGATTGTATTTTGTTTTGTTAAATTCTGTATTTCACTTAATTGCTTTGAACTTTTGGGATTGATGTACGCTATGCCTCATAAAATTTTTTGAGATGGGCGCTTCTGCATTTGTTTTAAAGTATATGCATTTGAAAAAAGAAGAAAGGAATTATAGCTCAGCTCTTGGTTGAAGTACCAAGTTGGTCTCCTCCTTTTCTCTGTCTATCCGTTTTACTGACAATCTTTCCCTCCATTAGAGCTTTTAGGTATCTTTTCCTCACCTCCTTATAAGACAATATGAGTAACTTGCTTAGATTAACATATTTGATTGTACAAAGATTCAAGTCCTAAGATATCACTTGATAAGGGAGATAATCTGTACCTTTACCCTTTAAAAAAAAAAAATGTTGTGAGGGTAGGGGTGTGGGACTTCAAGGTTTCCCAGCTTAAAAACTTCAAGGGGGTTAACTTCAACCTTTCTTTCTTTCATCTTTATTTTTGTTTTTCTTTTTGGGGTTTTGGTGCAACACCTGAAGTTAATTTATTCAAGGTGGCAGCCCGGCTCTCCAAGGAGCCAAGGATCTCTGTCATATATTCATCTGACTTGAAACGGGCCCATGAGACCGCACAGATAATAGCAAGGAGTTGTGGGGATCTAGAGGTATGAATTCACCATGGATTTGCATTTTCAGAATTCAAGCAGATTACAGTTAACTTCAAATTCACGTATTATTCACATCATGTCTGATTATGTAAAGAGATTTTGGGTATGTTGTTGTTGTTTACTGAATTGGATAATGTCATATATTAGAAACTTCTGCAGGTTTTAATTATTTATTAGTTACTAATGGAATAAAGTTTTCAGCATTGTTTCATGATATCTATTTTACTTTCACAATTGGTTTCTTTATTATTTATGTTTGAACTATTTTTTTCCTGAATACTCTTGATTTTCCTGGAAATCAACCTGCACTATCAGCTCTGTTTAGACTTTAGAGGTTCTATTCTAGAATTTATCCTGCTTTTATCTTTCATCTTTTTTCTAATTCTTTTAGTATGTAGCTTTACATTTCCTGTGAATACCTCGAAAGATTAAGCTATTGTTGCTTCACTTCTTGTTCTTCTTGTTAATGTGATTGTTACGAGCATGAAGAGAGGAGCTTAGTGATTCCATAATATGTTGTCCATTAATTCTGCGTGTGATTCCATAATATGTTGTTGTTGCCCATTAATTCTTACATAGCTCTTAGTAAGAATGCAGCTGTTCAGTTCTGGAAACAGGTCTTCCGTAGTTCCATAGATGGGTAGCCAGTCAGAATGTTACAGGCAATAATACGAGGTAGAATATGCTTAAGAGGCTGAGAAAGGGTTAGGACTCTGTGTAACTGATATTCAAGATCTATGATATAATCTATCTTCTATTCCGTCAAGCTTAGATTCGGGAAGCAATATAAGCTCATTAACAATGTTAAGGAGCTCATGCCCATCCGATGTGGAACAGATACAATTGTGTGGGTTCGACATGGATATGCGGAGTCAGGAGGGCTTCAGCCTGTGGAATATGTGATCTGGACTCATAATATCCAGTAGTGAGACATTCCCTGTGTGGTTACATTGTGGATATCAAAGGAAGGCTGAAGAGGGTTGATAGCTGAGATTTGTACTGAGATTTGTATGATTTTTTAAAAAATTGGTTACATGTTATATTCGTTAGCTGAGATTTGTATGTAATCTTTGAAAACTTGACTAACCAACATATTGGAGTAAATAAATTACCTTTATGTCTTGGTTTGTGCTTAAACAGGTCATTAAAGATCCAGACCTTCGAGAGAGACATCTAGGAGATCTTCAAGGTATTTCGCTGCGTGAAGCAGCCAAAAGCCAACCGATGGCTTATAAGGCTTTTCTCTCTGACCGAAATGATCAAATAATTCCAGTGAGTACTCCGTTTCTCCTATATAAACCCCAAAAAGACAGGATAAAAGAAGTAGAAGAGCACTTCATGTACTATCACTGCCATGATCAGCATTATCCTACATTATTTGAATAAACTTGTAGTCATTGTGAATATAAGGTTTCTTCAACCTGCTTCTTTTATTTCTTCTTTTTGGCTATTCAATCTGCCTCGTCACAAATGTATGCCATAAGTGTGAGCTTTAAATTGGAAACTTGACCTAAAATCCATAATCATGGAAGCGTTAACTGCAATAGATTGAACCAAATTAGATTCAGGACTCCCAGTACATAGGATCGAGTACCCACTCCAAGATAAAAGAAAAAGAGGAGAAGGAACAGAGACAGAGAGACTGCATAATCTTGTCTGTTTTATGAAGGGTTTGCATGTATTCAATTTCCCACCACTTATTTGTAGGGTGGTGGAGAAAGTTTAGATCAACTTTATCAACGCTGCACTTCTTGTTTACAGAGGATTGCAAAGAAGCACACAGGTATTTTTTAACTATTGGAATGATAAAAGAGTGTTATATCATAAAGATACTTTGTGCATATAAAATTTGTTTATTCACGATGTAGGAAAACAAGTAGTTGTGGTATCTCATGGGGGTGCAATCAGAGCACTTCACAGGCGAGCTTCCCCGCATAGGAGGTCTAAAAGTAAGATCTGGAATACATCCGTTGGTATACTTCACTTGTCTGATAAGGATGAATGGACCGTTAAACTCTGGGCCGATG
Organism: Datura stramonium; assembly: GCA_018107945.1. NCBI lineage: Eukaryota > Viridiplantae > Streptophyta > Magnoliopsida > Solanales > Solanaceae > Datura > Datura stramonium. The sequence continues at coordinate 10,403 of JACEIK010002647.1, forward strand.
TAAGTCATCTCAACAAGACAGAATTTCTGGACTCAGGATTTGGTGGGGACAAAACATCTGGTTAATTTTGGCATGCCACTCTTTACGGTCAGATTCCTTGCAAAGAGGTACTTTACATTGTTTGCCATGAATGAAAATATAGAATTGTTTTTGTCACCCTGTTTGAATGTTTTTAATAACTTTTTAACGGTCAGCAAGGCTATTAGACTATGGATACTCATTCTTCTTTTTCTTTTGTTGTATTCAAGTCTATTTCTTCTTTTAATAGCTAAAGGCAATATCTTAGGGAAATCTGGACCTATGTGATCCATTTATGGACTCAATAAATTCACTTCTCTTTTATTATCTCGATCCTTGTAGGATGGATAGTGCTTCCTCACTTACTCTATATAATTCAAACCTCCAACCTACTAGTTGGTGGGGGAGGCAACTAACAATTGAGAAAACTTGATGCCTTTTTGTTTTCTGTTCTCTATTTATCGTTGGTTATTGCTCGATTATATATCGGTCAATGAACCATTTTTCGGCTAGTTTGCTGTTTCAATGCCCATTTTTCTATGATTGAAGAAAAAAAAAATTACGGATGTCAGATATGGACAGCTATGCTCCTTGTTAAACATAAAGTGCAGAATGGGGATGAGATGATGAGATACAGAAGATGGTTTGACACTACGCAGAAGGCTAGATCCCTTCTGACTTGCAATTGGGACACTGGGGCATCTTTGCATCATTGACAGTGTCTTTGGCTGAATGATTCTATATGAAGTTTGTATTAGTCAATGCTTATAAGATGACAAAAAGTTTTTCTGTTGCATCATTCGGATGATATGGACATGTCCCCCGTTATTTTGTGTAATAATGCTTACACCACAAATTATGTATGGTAAAAGATTTTTGTCCGGAATGGGGTCGAAAACTCATCCAATAAGTGTCAAACGATAACAATGCCCTTAACACATTAGTTGGGATTAAGGACAACTTCACCTCTAAACCTTTCTCTCCAAAGCAAAACCTTCCCTCCAAATATTACTAATTTAATGCAATTAACATAGATTAATGCGCTAATCAAAGCAGGTTTGAGGATTATCATTACGCATGACTTGTATTAAAAACTTTCCTTCCAAAATTTCATCTATGATACAAAACATACTGTTGTTGTCGAGATTATTACTCTTTTACCTTTTAAACAAGTATAGCTATTGAAGTAACAAATTTAGGGAATGATGAACCTATGGAGATAGGAATGGAAAGGAGCTGTGGAGACTTAGATGATATGCAAATTGTTGAACACGAGTACGATATAGAATCAGACCATGTGATAGTGATGAAATGTTCAAGCACGGATGAGTTGTTTGTTTTCTATATGGAACATGTAAAATGAAAGGGTTTAGTGCGTGAGGAGATCAGTTATAAGTATCGGGGCTAGTAATTATCCCAAGTACCTGCCTTTCACAAGTGATAAAAGGGGGAAAATCTGAAGGTGTCCAAGTTGAATAGGAGGACTAGATATCCAAACAAGGGTTAACCCTATACTACAAGGGGTCATTTGATACGCAGGATATGGTGAGATATTTTAAGATTAAATTTAGAATAAAATTTACGGTGCATATAGTTGATGGTATAAATTCATTTCAAGATAAATTTATACTAATCAAACGTAGTATAAATATTATCCCAAACTTAATTTTAAAATATACCATCTTATCTCATCCAATTTGAAATTATTTTAAGGATAATAATTTAGTCTGAGTACCAAATGAACCCAAAGTGTATTGGTGCCATCAAACTCATCCACCTTGTAATAGCTTAATTAATTTGGTCATTTTACACATTTCAACTTTTTGTTTATAAAGGACACTTTATGTTTTTCCAATTTTCTTCTTAAACATGGGGCAATTTGGTTATTTCACACATTTCAACTTTTTATTTATAAAGGACATTTTATGCTTTTCGATTTTCTTTTAAACATTTTAGGCTTTTTTCTTATAGTGTTGTTAGTACTTTCTTCACACACGTCTTAAGAAATAATAAATAAAATAATAATTTTATTATATCACTCATTGAATAGAATAAATTCAGTAACTAAAAAATGTATTAGAAAATGAATATAAAAATAAATTAGAAACTAAATAATAAATTATATTTTGATTTTTCAAAATTAAACAAGTAGACGACGGAAGTGCTCATTAGGCACTTTTTTGATCATCTTTATAAATAAAAATGATCTTTCTCTTTCTCACGAATGCTTCTTATAGCTTTATTTTTCAGCTTGTGCCGATTAACCCTTATAGCTTTATCTTTCAGCTTGTGCAGAGTAAGCAAGAGACATTCTATCCGATTAATACTTTCCGCACTTATTTATTGTTAGAACTTGAAAATTAAAAATAAATTTCGCTGCTTCACTACGATGTGACTTTATTTATGTTGGCCCCGAAAACGGCCTGACTACCTATAATAGTATATATTTATCAAAAAAAAAAAAAAAAAAAAGAAAGATAGATAAAGGTGGCATAATTTGGAGGGCCCAACTTCATAAAAGATATCGTGTCATAAGTCATAGTAGAAGACAGATTGGCTCCACCCGATGGTTTTACCGGCTAGGGAGCCACAAAGGGTACCTGAGTAACTATCTCTTAAGTCTCCATAGCTCCCATCCATTCCTATCTCCTTGTATTCATCGTTACCTAAATTTGTTCCTTCTTCATTTGTTAACACACTATCATCATCACTGAACTTAAATAGATCATATAAAGTTTGCCTTCAAATAATATTTTGACGACCTCTTTCACACCATTACCTCCTTTCATTTTCTGTCACTATGATGAAGAATGGCAATATCTCTATTTGTTTGAAAGGTGAAAGAGTAATATTGAATAACAAGAATAAGATTTGTATTATAGATGAATTTTTAGAGGGGATGTGTTAGTACAAGTCATGTGTAATGATAATCCTCAAGTATGCCTTGTTTAGCAAAGTGCGTGGCTAAGCTCGTCAAACCGGCTTATAAGTATTTTTTAATTTATTCACGTGTTTGGTAAATATTCAAACTGTTTATAAATAAAAATCAGTTATAAATTTGTCGTCCTCTTCAAATTATAAGCGCTTTTGGTTTATCCAAATTTTTTAAAAGTAAATACTTTTGATCCCCTCCCCCCAAAAAAAAATCCTTAAACCTCCCAAAAACTTGATGAAACCGGCTATAAGTTCTGGTAGGAAAATCCTGTATAATGTTGCAAGTCCCAAGCAATAAGGACGTACTAAAGTTGCTGGTAAGAAAACTTGGCCAGTGTTGTCACAATTAAAGGTAAGAAGTCCAAAATGTAAAGTTGATTTCTTGCAGCTACTGGTCCCAATAATCCTCACACCAAAGGATTAAAGCAAGATTTGTCAGCTTAAAGTTTTAAAGGCAGCTTAGTTGTGCCAAATATATTGGAAAGTGACCCTAGTGGAGCTGGGTCACCTG
>JACEIK010002647.1:23102-36494 GCA_018107945.1 Datura stramonium
GGTATAAATACACACACATATCACATCATATGGGCCCCATCTTTTGGTTTTTTTCGGTTTTATCATCTTTCTTTCTCTTTATAAATAAAAGAAGGCAAAATATTCACTTCAGCCTTAATTTAATTTCCATAAAAGCCAACGTCTAGTCTTTCCTTTTCATCACCATCTGCAGATCTCTCCTTCTCCTCCAACGCCATTGAAAACAAATGCCATTTCAGAGCAAACTGCTAACTTCCCATGCAAAGTATACAGCTTTGAGCTACTAGTTTCTTCAAGTATATTGCGTTTTTGGGGAGGTGAATAGTAGTAGTAGGATTTAATTTAATGGGTGGTTGCACATCAAGACCTTCCCCTGAACCCAATTACTCCAACAATGATCTGTATACTCCCCATGGAAGTGCTATTCCAGCTAAAGCTAACAACGAAGATAGCTCTATCCATCAGCTAGAGAATACGAAAAAGGAGGTAACTGAAGTGGGTAAAAAGTCGCCGTTTTTTCCATTCTACAGTCCAAGTCCGGCGCATTATTTTTTCTCAAAGAAGTCTCCGGCGAGATCTCCGGCGAATTCTACTCCCCGGAGGTTCTTTAAGCGGCCGTTTCCTCCTCCGTCTCCCGCGAAACACATCCGTGCTCTGCTAGCACGGCGGCAAGGTTCTGTGAAACCCAATGCAATTCCGGAAGGCAATGAATCGGAGGGAGGTGGGGGTCTTGATAAGAGTTTTGGGTTTTCAAAGAATTTTGGAAACAAGTATGAACTTGGAGAAGAAGTCGGGAGAGGGCATTTCGGATATACTTGTAAAGCTAAGTTCAAGAAAGGCGAGCTTAAGGGACAAGAAGTTGCAGTAAAGGTCATACCCAAAGCAAAGGTTTGAAATTTTTGTTAATTTCATTTTGTATGAGGTTGGGTTGATTTGCTTGATCTTTATGTTTAATTGAAATAACTTTTCCTGCTGTAAAGTCAGATCTGCTCTGCAGAGAGTAGTCTTTGATCCACCTTTGTTAGTATTCCCTCTATATGAAGTTTAAGACATTAATTGAGAATGGTTGACAAAATAGGTTTATAGAAAAAAATCATCTCGTTAGAGTTCATAATTTTAATAGTTCAACTCATTTGAATTTTGGATGTCGTGAAAACCGAATGGTGTATAATATTTTGGAATGTCCCGAAATAGGAAGAGTATCATATGAATTGAAATAGAGGGAGTATTATTTGTGTGTCTTATTTCTGTTCTTCCTCATAAAAAGTTTAAATCTATTTGAGTGTAGAAGAATGCTGAAATCCAGTTACTGTAAATTAGGGATAACTTGTAAACCTTATCAAATGGATCCATCATGTACTGTTTGTCACGGTTTGACTGATTATGTAAGTTCGGAGCTGATAAAGCGAGGGAAGGAGGAAGCCGCTTGCAGCTTGTAATATATTGGCATGATCCTTGGTGTTTTTAGTTAACATTAATGATCCAATTGAATTTTCGTAAGAAGCACACTTATCATTTGCAGGCCACTAGAGTTCTGTGACTAATAAATTTTATTTGTTCAAATCTCCATTTGATGCACTAAAAGTAGCATTAACTGTGAGCCCCCAGGGTGATGTCCACGTTAGGCGCATGTCAGGAATTCATACCCTGCCACAAATAAAAGCCTCAGGTATGTAAGTGGAAAAGGTAGAGGGGCAAACCCATTATCCATCAAGTTTATGTGTTACAAAAGAGTAGCATTAACTGTGAATTTTTGCCCTATGTGTGGGGGAATTAAACAAGTTGGGGCATCTGGAGTAAAAGAGGAGGGTAGAAAGTGGGCAGAAGTAAATTCAAATCACCTTAAGTTTTTGAACTCTGAAAACTAAATGGAGAGAAGGAGCTAATCTGTTATATTTGTCTTCCAGTTGCACCAGAGGTGTGAAAAGAGGTCATCATCCGGTAGTAAAGCAACCAACTCCGATCAATCCCTTCAAAAACCATTCATATCCTAGAGTTTATAGGTTCATATTGCTGAACAAGTGCATTGTAAATTTCTGTGATGATAGAGGGAAAAAGCGTTAAGTTCAAATTCCAGCAGAGGCAAAAACATTGGGTGATTGCTGGTGGGAGGTAGCAAGTACTCGTGGAATTAGTCAAGATTCGCTCAAGCTGTCCCAGACACTACGATTATCAGAAAAATAATGCTTATGATTGCTCTATCTATATCATCAGGGTCAGCTGGCATTATGTATGATGGACCTTTTTTATGTTCCTGTACTTGGAGTCATTTGTCTTATTTAAAGATGCATTTATTAGAATATTTGGCGTGCATGTTTCTCTCTGCAGTTTGGTGGAAAATAACTGCTGTTGGTCGGTACTTATCTAAAATAAAAAGAGAATAAAGAAAATTTGTGCTCGTTAAGCTGCTTTCTTGTATTTCTGGCATTTTACTTAGGCGTTGACTATGTCAGGGCATCCTTGGGTTGTATTCTTCTCAGAATTCATCTGATTTATCTGATAGTCATCTTTACTTTTCTTTCCAGATGACCACGGCGATAGCCATTGAGGATGTGAGAAGAGAGGTGAAGATATTAAGAGCTTTAACGGGACATGACAATCTAGTAAAATTTTATGATGCATATGAAGATCACGAAAATGTCTACATAGTGATGGAGTAAGCTTTTTTAGTCACTCAACTCCTATTGCATTTGTATCTGTTGATGGCATACAGAACCTTAGTTTTTACCTAAAGTATACTTTGCATGCATTATAAATCTGGGTCAAGTGGCATGCATGTTTCAATAAAATATGGGTTTGATTATCACATTTTTTCTGTCTTTTCTATTAAAAGAATGCTGTTTGACTTGCTAATTTTCATGTTCTCATTGTTCTTTTGCAATAGAGCTGATCAATCTTGTGGCATTTCAGGTTATGTGAAGGAGGCGAGCTTTTGGATAGGATACTTTCAAGGTAGTTCCTGGTGTTGATATGAATAAAAATGCTTTTATGTTTCAACCTTGTCATTTTGACTGTTAGTAAATCTTTTTTATGAGATCAACAATATACATGTCCATAGTATATTAAGTTGCATCTCTCTTTGCTGCAGAGGTGGAAAATACACGGAAGATGATGCAAAGGCTGTGTTGATACAAATATTGAAAGTTGTTGCATTTTGTCATCTTCAAGGTGTTGTACACAGGGATCTTAAACCAGAGGTGAGAAAGTTTACAGGTTCAAAATGCTTGCTCTACGATTGCTTGGAAAGAACATACATCAGGTTATATAGTGAATCATCCCCCTCTCTCCCTAACCCTCCTCTACCCCAATATACAAAAGGAAAAAAAAAACCCATCACTTTAATGGATTTGGGTTCGATGTCAATCAGTTTCAAATTGTTACATTTATTGCTCAGTGGGCAACTGCTCAAGGATAGAAATTTAGGATATGGTATGAGCTACTGGGAATGAAGATGGTCAAAATCAGCTATTCTTCTTGCATCAAATGAAAACTATAACTTGTTAGAAAAGATTTGCTATCTGCTTTGGTTTCCTCCTTTCTACAACTCTTTCAGCTCTAACTGTACTTTTTAATTGAGCAGAATTTCTTGTTCATGTCCAAGGACGAAAATGCACAACTTAAAGCCATAGACTTTGGGTTGTCTGATTTTGTAAAGCCAGGTTCGTCTATTTGCGCTCAATATTAATGCTAATACTTTGTGCCTCTTGGAACCCCTCCTTGAAGGAAAATAATATAAATTAAGGAAAAGTAAAGGAATTGGTTGTTCATATTATTGAGTAGCTCCACAACTTGTGATTAACTTGCAAACATATTCTTTTGCAGATGAAAGGCTTAATGATATTGTTGGTAGTGCATATTATGTAGCGCCAGAAGTTCTACACAGATCTTATAGTACAGAGGCTGATGTGTGGAGTATAGGTGTTATTGCATATATCTTGCTGTGTGGCAGCCGTCCCTTTTGGGCTCGAACCGAGTCTGGGATATTTAGGGCTGTTCTCAAAGCTGATCCAGGTTTTGAAGAACAACCTTGGCCTACATTATCTTCTGAAGCAAAAGACTTTGTGAAACGTCTCTTGAATAAGGATCCACGGAAAAGAATGACAGCAGCTCAGGCCTTGGGTGAGTTTCTTGTGTCAACTTAGAGAAGGGCAATTCTGTTCTTTATTTCTGAAACTTCTGGAAGACTTACTGTCTCAGGTCATCCTTGGATAAAAAATAGTCACGACATAGAAGTGCCTTTGGATATACTGATATTCAAACTCATGAAGACTTACATGCGTTCATCTGCTCTTCGGAAAGCTGCTCTACGGGTGGGTGTATGATGCAATTGAGAAAGCTCTTTTGTTTCTCTTTTATCTTTTATGTACAATTCTATCGATGGAGTATTAACAACTATGATTGAGTAGCTCTAGTGTTTGCTTTCTATTTATTTATTTACTTTTACATTTGACCTTCATGCAGCTCTAATTTTCTGTCATTGGAGTTCTTGCAGGCTTTGTCGAAGACTTTGACCGTAGATGAACTGGTCCATTTGAAGCAGCAGTTTGCACTGCTGGAACCAAACAAAAATGGCACCATAAACTTGGATAACATTAAAGCGGTTTGTCTTCTGCAAAATTTAATAGATAATCATTGTTATGATTTGGCAAATGTTCCTGACCTTTATAATCGTATGATCTTTCCAGGCCCTGCTGAAAAATGCAACAGATGCCATGAAGGAGGCACGCATTCATGATTTTGTCGCTTCAGTATGCTCCATGTCCATCACATTTATTTATCTAATTGAATTTGTTATGCTCTGACTTGCGATGCTAAGTTTTCTTTTCCCTTGTAATGGAAGCTTAATGCGCTGCAATACAGAAGGATGGATTTTGAGGAATTCTGTGCTGCTGCATCAAGTGTATATCAGCGTGAGGCTCTTGACCAATGGGAACAACATGTGCGCTGCGCATATGAAATTTTTGAGAAAGATGGCAACAGAGCAATTGTCATAGAAGAATTAGCTTCGGTAATTTTGAATTATCATGCTTTTGGTTTTCTAATTTAGTACTGATCTCTCCGTCCTTGTTTCTTATAAAAGAATCTCTTTCTTTTTTCTTCTCCTTTCGAGACAGATTGGAGCATTACCTTTCCTTTCCGTTCTTTGGGAATGACAGGAGCATTACCCCTTTCCCTTCTTTCTTTTCTTTTTCCATTTCTTACTTTTTATTGGGGAGAGATGGAGCATTATTTCTTTGAGGGCTGGAAGCATGTAAGTAATTAGGAAGAGAACCTGACTGGACATTTTTGAATTGCTGGTTCAGGAACTTGGTCTTGGTCCAGCTGTTCCTGTTCACGCTGTTCTTCTTGATTGGATCAGACATACTGATGGAAAGCTTAGTTTTCTTGGTTTTGCGAAGTTGTTGCATGGTGTGTCAAGCCGCTCAATCATGAAAAACCAATGATTCCAGCTGCTCAATTCACGGAAGTTCAATGAATCCTTCAGTGCACTCATGTCCTCATTTCATTGCGGATGCACTTTTGGCAAATAAATGAGCAGCACATGAGTTTGCTTAAGATCAACTTCGGTCCTTACTCTGGAGCTTCATATACCTGCATTGTTCTGTGATGCAGTCACTTTCAGGACCGGTATGCGTTTCATTTGGGAGCAATTTCTAGCATTGGCTCCATGTCATATAGTTTTTTTTTTTCTTTTCATGTAAATCAGTAGTTAGTTTCTGTTTGGTTACAGGTGAGTATCTCTCAGTTGGTAACCGGACAATTATACAAGATGTTCTAACCTATTAGACAGCCCTGACCACTGCAATTGCGTTGTATGATTGTATCAATCATGTTTGTAAACATACCGTTTATAGTTGAAAAAATTCCACGACTTTCTTGTTTCTCAACCAAACTGGAGAACTTGTGACCCCCTGTGTCGGTCATCAACTCTTCCAGCAGCAGAAAGGCTATGTCAGATAGGTCCAACCAAGGTGGTGGATTAACATTAACCAGACGATTAATATTGGCTAAGAAAAACAGCAATGGCTTGAATGATCTTACAAGCTATTTCTGTTGCCTGATCATCAGATCATAGTATTAGTTTTAACTTTTTTTGGGATCCGTTAATACATTACTTCCAAAGTTTAGTCTGAAGTATTGGTGAATAGCTCCAATCTTATATAACAGTGAGCATTGAGATTTATCTCAACAACAATATGAAGTGATATATCTTTCGACTTTCATTCGTTTAAATTGAAAAATATTCATCCACTATTTATTATATGTTCTCAACTGAATCTCAGGCTATGACGAAAAAAAAGCACTAGGCTAACACCATTGCAAGCACAATCTGCTGATCAATAGTTTTCTTGAACAATACCTTTCAATACTGGCAAACTAAACATTGGTAGTTGGTACTATCTTTTTGGTTAATTGTTTTTTTAAGCAACAATCGTGTTGGAAAGCAATGAAGTAAAGAGTGTCTTACATCTAAGATTAATTTTCTTTCAGAAACAGACAGTTTTTAATTGGGCTACTAAGTTCGACTGTTTAATTTAGAGCTCCATCAAAATGGTTCAAGTTCTTTGGCACATCAATTGGGCTACTAGATTTGTCTGTATTAGCTTTTGACCTTCTCGAGGAAAGATATCAAAATGATCCATTATAATTTGAATAAAAGAAATGATTCAAAAAAGTTATGTATTTATTATCAATGTCATCCGTCTTAACAAAAAAAATTCATGTCAATTTGACCATATAACCCCGCCCCCACAACCCCACCTCCAAAATAAAAAAAACCCAAAAAAGTAAGATTTGTAGTGGATCATATAATCACTGAACTTTCACTTTATTTTGACCTTTTGTGGGCTTCATCAACTTGAGTTAAAAGAAATTACAGCCCAATAATTTTGGAACGATGTGATCTTGAATTTTTGAGCAAACCTTTAAAGTTAAAAGGCAAACTTTGCTGACAATGAAGTTTTCTCTCAAAGTCAAATTTATACAATGGGGGCTAACTTGTCTCTTTATATTGAAAGGTTGAAACTTAGAATCAATATCAAATGTTTAAGATGGAGCAAATCTAATCTTGAAAGAAAATTCAGACAGTGCAAGAGGAGGAGGAGTACTTCAGATGACAAAGGACAACTGATCATGGCCTATGTAGAATACTTAGGGTATCCTTCAAACAACTTAGCAGAATTCAAAGCTATCCTTAAAGGAATTCAATGGTGCATCACCAATGGCTACTTAAATGTTTGATAGGTTGCACGATCACTGTTTTAGTTGCTTAACTTAGCTTGTCGCCTACGAGTGAAACAGGTTGCCTAACGTGTTTCAACTAAGCAGTAAGTAAAGAACACAATATTTTTACGTGGAAAGCACTCGAATCACAAGGGTGAAAAACCACGACCTACACCTCTGCAGGATTTGCCCCAAACTTCACTAACACTGTGAGCCTCAACAAAATTCAAATTATAAACACTTGTAACCTAAGAGACTAACTATAATCTCTTGCCCCTACAATTACTAGATTGTAGCTAAATTCAGATTACAAAATAATTGCAACATAGGAACTAACTCTAATCCCTCTTACAACAATCAAGAAGAAAGTTGCGATGCCTCCAAGTTATCCCTAACTTGAAGCCAATTTTTCCTCAAAAAAATACCTAAACAATGCTTCTAAGAAGGTTGAAAATAGGTACAACTCAATAATAATCCTAATACCAAAAGCTAGAATTGAAGATATTGTGAAACATATCCATGAAACAGGTTCTTCAATCTGGTCCTTTGTATCAGCCTCCACACTTGAATGGTTAGAAAGAAACGTAAGAATAATCTTCGTTTTATGCTTTGATTTCTGCTATTTCTCTCAGTATAGGTGCTTACCTCTCTTAAATAAAAGGCCTGCATATTTATAATAACAAGTGAAAGCAAGTTGGTTAAACACAAACACTTTTAGGATAAGGACTCCTTGATGTGATAATGTTTGAGATGGACACAAACTCCTTGCTTCACACAACTGAACTTCTGTAGAAATTAGGAGTTCTTCAGAGAGTTCTTTGCCTCGAACTATACATCAACTCAAACTCTTCTTGACTTGGAGTTCTACTTCAAGTGAGACTCTTTTTTCAAGACAAACTCCTTGCTCTTTTGTGTTGTAGTCGAACTCCAATACTTTAATTATTCTGTCAATCATCAAAACATACCAAATCCCAATAAATTTTCCTTTTTGATGATGACAAACTCATATCATTTGTATCCTCTTTCAATCAGCCCAAAGAATTACTCAGATGAACCAGGTCAGAATATCAGAATACTGGGTTATAAATATTACAAGTGTATACATCTTCCTCCTTTTGGCATCATCAAAAAAAATGTTTCATTATTCATAAAGATTAGTTGAATGATAGCAATGTAATACTCATGGCTACTAGGGCTATCATAACTACAATCATAAAAGTTATCAAACTTTCTCAAATATTCATCTAAGAATATTAGTCATCCAAGAAAAACACATCAATGTAAAGAGAAACAGATTATCATAAACAAGTGTAAAGACCACCACACTCTATGCAATTTCATTACAATCAAAGTCATGACAACCGAAAAGATAACAAAGAGATAATTGCAAAGGAATGCCTAAACTAGTGACAACCTAAAGAAAGCAGACACTTGGAGGGACCAAATTCATAAAACTCATGAGAATGGATTTTTCTTTTTCAGCATCTGACACAACTCCAAATATGGAGCATCCTCCTCTCTATCACGTTTCGATGAACCAGGTTGCAGAACCTGTTTCATGCCTTCACTAATACTTTTTCAACTGAAATCTTCCTGGTCAGATATTTATCGTTTATCACAAAGATTGTACTCAAAGGGAGAACTAGGTTCAGTCTCGGGACTACCCAAACTTTCCCTCTCACTTGTTGCATCTTCTTTCAACCCTTTTATTTTCAAGAGCACCCTCAGAACTCTTCTCCATAACATCAATATCCCTTTTTTTCTATAAGAACTAAGTCTAGCAATTTGATGTTTCTTGAGCACTACTAGTTCTTCCCCCCTATCACCATAAAAATCCAAGATTCATTCAAAAATAGAATGGAGTTTTATAGGATGGTACCACTGTATCAAACATACTTTGATGAAGTGAGATTCTAGGTCACTGAAGTTCAACAAATTCAAGCTTTGTGGCATTTATGAAATCTCACTGATCTTCACTTCATTTTTTAAAAGTGAATTCATTCTCAGATTCGAAGAAATTGAGTCCAAGTAAAAAGAAGATTCTTAATAAAGTGGGATTATGGTGATTGATGTGCGGTTTTCAAGATCAAATATAACCTACACTTTGAAGAATTTTGACAGTTTAAAGTAATTTTTCAATTATGAGGATGTGATGACTTCCTTTTGGATTTATCTAATAAGAAACTGACTCATGAAACACGTCATTAGATTTGGTATGTAGCTTAGACGTAATTAATTATAAGAGATGAAGCATATACCGGGATTGGCTAATGAATCATGTTCATTATCTGAAAATTTTCCAATACAAGATAGTTCAATTGAGGCAATAAGTGTAATATCATTAGACTAAGTGAGACAATGTAACTATCATGGTATAAGGACATACATATAATTGCACAAGACTGAGTACAACATTTTCAACTAAGACATATTTTATGTTGAAAATATTAATTCTAGCCAATCATTAAGGGATACTCATGCAATCTTAATCATCCAAAATTTATTTTATTGAGATTCCTGTGTTGGACCAGGATCCACGTGTTTCATCCATGGTCTCCCCTATCACAAGGCTGTCAATTTTTTCAAGGTCACATATTCTTCTTTTCAAACCATTTTCAAAGTCTACACTGCCTCTCTTCATATCTGCGAGTGAAAGGAACTTTAGTTTATCCCCAATCATATGCCTTGAGCAAGCACTATCCATGTACCATTTATGATTGCTTTCTTTCACTCAATCTTGCAAAATAATCAGAGGTTAGCTTTAGGAACTCAGACTAACTGACAACACATAGAAGAACATATTTCATTTACCCGTTTTACCTTTCCACCAAGATTGGTGCTTCTTTTCTTAACAACATTTGGGTTTCTTTCTCTTTGCATTAAGGCCACTGGACACTTATATCTAAGATGTCCTGTATTACCACAGGAAAATACAATTCTTCTTTCTCATATTCAGTTTTAGGTATTTTCTTTTTAGATCCTAACCCAATTGTTGCACTATGTGTTCTGCTACTAAGCTTAGAGAGAATCTGTGATGATTGAGTCCAACGACCGCTCTCTCAAGATATTTTTTCACTTTGATTAATTCCAGGCTAATTCTTTTAGATTTTTCTCTCTCAAAATTGAGATCCTCCTTAGTATTTTTCAGGTCAGATTCACTCTTAAGTTGCTGGTCACTAATTGTTGTTTTATCTTTTCTAGTGATAGTTAGTTGCAAAACTTCATACTTGAGTGCTAAAACAGATGAACTTAGTTGTTTCACTTGTTCCTTTAAGGAGCAATTTTCTTTTTCAGCTTTTTTCTTACTAGTTTCAGCATTAATGAATTCATAATTTAAACTAGTGAAAGTACTAAGTAAATGATCCATTTCTGCAATCATTTCATTGAAGTTATCAATCAAAGTAAACATTAAGGAAATTAATTTTTTCGTAGAGAGCAGGTTAAGCTTATCTTTTAGGTCAAGAATACTTACTTCGGTGTCATCATCATCCTCTAAATTTGAGTCTCCTACAACCATCAAAGTTATTTCATTAACACTGTCATTGTCAGATTCCTCGGAGCTTTATCCCCATGCATCCATTATGACTTTTGATGATGATTTCTTTTTCTTATCTCGAAGCTTTTCCTTCTCCTTATGTTCTTTCTCAACTCTCTCCTTCCTCTATTCAATTTTCCACATGGGACAATTCTTAATATGATGATCAGGCTTATCACACTTGTAGCACCCATTTTTCTGTGATATCACTGAACTCTTGTCTTTTTCAATAGAATTTTTCTTTCCATTACGTTTACCTCTTTTGAGTGATCTCTTGAATTTTGTTGTCATTTGAGTCATCTTCTCATCATCAAAGTTAGATCCTTCACTGTATCCAAATGGTGGTGCAACATTCATCTTGATCTTTTCTTAAGGTGTTACCCTCTTGAAGATAACCAGCTCTGATACCAATTGATAGGTTGCACGACCACTATTTTAGTTACTTAACTTAGCTTGTCGCTTATGAGTGAAACATGTTGCTTAATATGTTTCAACTAAGCAGTAAAAGCAGTAAGTAAAGAATACAATATTTTTATATGAAAAATACCCGACTCATAAGGGTGAAAAATCACGACCTACACCTCTGCAGGATTTGCCCCAAACTTTACTAACACTGTGAGCCTCAACAAAATTCAGATTATAAACACTTGTAACCTAAGAGACTAAGTCTAATCCATTGCCCCTACGATCACTAGATTGTAGCTAGATTTATATTACAAAACAATTGCAATCTAGAAACTAACTCTAATCCCTCTTATAATAATCAAGAAGAAAGTTGCGACGCCTCCAAGTTATCCCTAATTTGAAGCTAATTTTTCCTCAGAAAAATACCTAAACAATGCTTCTAAGAAAGTTGAAAATAGGTACAACTCAATAACAATCCTAATACAAAAAGCTAAAATTGAAGACACTGTGAAACATATCTATGGAACAGGTTCTTCAATCTAGTCCTTTGTATTAGCCTCTACACTTGAATGGTTAGATAGAAACATAAGAATAATCTTCGTATTATGCTTTGATTTCTGCTATTTCTCTTAGTATAGGTGCGTACCTCTCTTCAATAAAAGACCTGCATATTTATAATAACAAGTGAAAGAAAGTTGGTTAAACACAAATACTTTTTGAATAAGAACTCCTTGATGTGATAGTGTTTGAGAAGGACACAAACTCCTTGCTTCACAGAGCCAAACTGTAACTATTAGGAGTTCTTCAGAAAGTTCTTCTTTGCCTCGAACTACACATCAACTCAAACTCCTCTTGACTTGGAGTTCTACTTCAAGTGAGACTCTTTCAAGACAAACTCCTTGCTCTTTTGTGTTGTAATCGGACTCCATCACTTCAATTATTTTGTCAATCATCAAAACATACCAAATCCAAATAATGTTGATGTTGAATTTCATTCTCTTCTTATCATTAATATGAACAATGATAATGAGAAAGGGAGCTGGCAAACCATGCACGTTGTAAACCAAATTAACAACCTGAAGAATTAAAAGCAACTTCACATTTCATCATTGTTACCGAGAAGTCAACAATCCGGCAGACTACCTGGCTAACTTTGGAGCGAGCAAAAGGCAAAATCTTTTCTTCACTCAAGATTTAGCTTTACATAATGGAGTTCAAAATTGGTTGAAGAATGACAGTGATGGAACTCCTAATTTCAGAATAAGAGCCCATTAAAAGCTTTTTAATAGTGATTAATTTTTGGAGCTGCTTTCTTAGATTTTGTCTTATTGTTCACAATGTCTTAAATTCTTTAGAATTCACAAATTCTAATCCTAACCATAAGCTCAGCAGATGTGGTATTTTTTTTGTATAGGGATGAAATTTTTATCCTTCATATAATTCAAGGTGGATTAGACAAATATCCAATCCACCGGCTATGTATTTTTATTACAATCAATACATATATTCGGCACTGCCTAACCTCCACCTTTTGGTGGTTAAAAGAAAAAGGGGAAGTCTTCTCCATAGTACGAACGAAATCAAAAGTTGAATAAGCTTCAGCAGTACAGAAGGTTTGTGGCAATTGAATCATCCACTGCTAGGATAAATCATAATATAAAAATCCATCAATTACTTTCTTTCTTTTCTCTCTCTATTGTTCTGGTTCCTTCACCATTCACCCAAAAAAATAATAATTTATTAATCGGCTTAGGACGCCCAATAAGTGAAATTAGAGGGGATGGCATTACTCCTAGACGCTATAAACCCAAAAATGGCATTATTCCTAGGCACTATGAACCCAAAAAATATCAACAGTGGTGTAAATCATATATCCGGAACATAATTTCGATTCATCCGGCCAGTAAGTGGACGGCGAGTGACCATTAGCCGATTTTATAATAATTCAACAATAATTAAAAGACGCATAAGAGTACAAAAAATGATTTACATTATTTCCTAGATGTCCAAGAATCTAGGAGGAGTCAAGAAAAATGATAGATCCTACAGTGGTCTTATGCAGATATTACAAAAGTTCAGTAAATTCCACAATAAAAATTAACATGTACGTAATAATGCATAAACTAATAAGCATATAATTAACATTAATCAGAAAAATATCCACATCCATAATTATTAATCAAAGATATTACTCCAACTTCTCTGTAACAATATTCTTATATAGCAATATCTCAATGTAACAATTAAAG
>JACEIK010002647.1:42927-71802 GCA_018107945.1 Datura stramonium
GGTTGATTTCAGCAATTTGTGTTTAAATAGCGTATGAAAAAAACATAAGATTAAAGGATTTAAAATAAAAGTGGGAAAATGAAATTTGATCCAAGTTGATGGGGGCTGTACATGCATTTGGCCGCCTTTATTAGTATATAAGAGTATATGGCGGGGCTTCTCTCTTGTTTTTACACGTAAAATATAGTGTGCACAAAACCAAAAAAGCGGAGAGCTCAATCACAATCCTTCAAATTCGAACATAATATAACTTTTATTTATTACTAACACTATAAATTTTTATAATTATCTAAAAATAAATATCTGTACTAATTATTTGAAAATATATATGTAAAATTACACTATTAATGTATACAAGTTAAATTCAACTCTTATTACACTAGCAAACCAAATTGAATGTCACAAATTAATCAATCATACTCTATATATATATGTATAAAAGTTGTTGATTTGATCTTACATGTATCTTTGGTTGGAGGGGTGGAGATCAATCTCTTGGGTCCAAGCGGATCGATCTTGGATGTGCAAATGCCAGTATGTCTGGGCCAGCCCGTCTGGGTCCATCCACCCCTCTCCGGCCCATCCACCGGTTTGTTGGTGCTGTTGTTCCCCAACCAACAAACTCTGTTGCGAACTTGATGCTATTGGACCCCTGTGGCTGTATTATATTACAATTTATACTAGAGATACATAGTTGTTGATTTGATCTTACATGTATCTTTGGTTGGAGGGGTGGAGATCAATCTCTTGGGTCCGGGGCGATCGATCTTGGATGTGCAAATGCTGTATGTCTGGGCCAGCCTGTCTGGGTCCATCCACCCCTCTCCGGCCCATCCACCGGTTTGTTGGTGCTGTTGTTCCCCAACCAACAAACTCTGTTGCGAACTTGATGCTATTGGACCCCTGTGGCTGTATTATATTACAATTTATACTAGAGATACATAAATATAATTTTTTAAAATAAAAATTATAATTATATTTTAAACTTACAAAATATAATTATATATAATTTTATATTCTAAAATATCTACTATGAAATTTCTCTATTTTCATATTAGTTTTTCTCAAAATTCCTTTCTTTTTATATTACTTTCTCGCAAATCTCAATTTCTTCTCTATGTCAATATATATTTAGAACTTATTATAGGTATATGACCAAATAATATATAAAACTAACAATAAAATGATGTAATAATAGTAAGCATACTTAACATAAATACTATATATATATACCATATATTAAATATGTAATATATTTTAAAGATTATCTAAATCATCCTCGTGTTTATTCTTCACAATTTTCCTTTTGGATTTAGCCTTTATCACATAAAGAGTATGAATATAATATATATTTAACATAATATAATATATAATATATTTTTAAATATTTGAAATTTTATAACTTAATATTCTTTTTTCTGTTTTTATATTTTTAAAAAGTCAATTATATATATCATTGATGGAGTGTAAGAGAAATTATAGCATTTAGTATATATATATAATTGATAATAAACTAATTGTAGGGTTTGATATTAATTTCCGTATTAAAAAGTAGGAATTGAGAATCAGACATTAAATATTGCTCATATTTAATCACTTAAATTAAGAAAGAGACATAATCAATTATCTTATTTATAA
Organism: Datura stramonium; assembly: GCA_018107945.1. Classification (NCBI taxonomy): domain Eukaryota; kingdom Viridiplantae; phylum Streptophyta; class Magnoliopsida; order Solanales; family Solanaceae; genus Datura; species Datura stramonium. Next base: position 44,566 of record JACEIK010002647.1, read on the forward strand.
GAAAATACTATATCTAAAGTATTTATTCTTTATCCATTTATAAATTACATATTGTAGGTTATGTAATTTAAAAAATAGTTACAATTTATATTATTATTTTTACTTATTTGTTAGTATTTATGTAACTTTCCCCTTTATACTAGATTTTACATAATTAGATGACCTATAAGTTAGTACAAGTAAATCTGCATTATTCTTGGTAAAAATTAATAATTAACATGCTACTTATTACAAGGTTTAGTAGGAAAAAAAAACCCTTATATTGTTTGTATAGCTTAAATCATACATTAAAGCACTTTTTACTGAGTATTTTTCTTGCTTCAAAGTTAAATATTATTTCTTATGTTTTAATTTATTTGTTTTTTAAAAAAACTAAAAAAAATAAAAAAAATAAAAAAAATAAAAAAAATAAAACATATTTAAAATTATAAGATTAAATTTTAATTTTAATTAAATTACATGTTTTTTTTGTTTTTTTAAAATTATAAATTTAAAAAATCAAAAAGGATATTTTTAAGAAAAAATTAAAAAAACTCAAAAACAAACAAATTAAAAACGGAGGAAATAACGCTAATCAACTCAGGATGATGATCAAATGTAGATGTCCCTTGGTCGAGTACTCCAGATCCAAAGAGAGGATTCACTTTCCGAAATTCCAAGTGACATGAGTCCTTCTTAAGCTAAAGTTGAATGATCGAAATCGCTTTAGGTTCAGTCGAAGAGATCGGTTAAGTCATCAATTTAACCATCTGAATGGTCTCCCTAAGATTGACCTCCTTTTCCAAACGAATCAAACCTCGATACCATTCATCAAAAAGATATGACTATCTCTCTAGGTTGCACAACTCCTTTAGACGTTCTATTCGTGCTTGAAAAACGACCCCAAGGTAAGATCCTTTCCTTTAAAATCAGATATTTTATGTGCTGATATGCCATGTTGTTTTCTCTCTTTATTCTTATGGGATTCTGAGTAAGCTACTGCTACATATGTATATATTCTCAATGATTTTTCTCTAGGAAGAATAATGCGTTTCCACTCACCACCAAGTCAGCTGGGTTCATGCTAGAGTGATATATTTCCTTGCACTTCTTTTTTGTTTTTTGGAGAATTCCTGATCTGTTATTAATGCACCAAGTATCGTTTGGTTTAGCTGATTTGGTTTGTAATTTAAAATTTTATATATGTATATATTATAAAATAAAATAAAAATAATATATATATATATATATATATATATAAAATTTTTTTAATTTTTTTAATTTTTTTAATTTTTTTAATTTTTTTAATTTTTTTAATTTTTTTATTTTTTCATAATTAATAATTGCACTTAACCCGCGTTATCAACCCAATTATTAAAGCGATAGTGCCTGATTAATGGGCCAAAGGCAAAATAGATTCCAAAATATATCCTAACCTTTGGCTGAAATGAGTTGTCATTGTTACATAGGTAAATACAGCTAAAAGATTCGTGCATCTTGTGGAATGTAGAAAGTAGAATCTTGGAGAGGCAGTTAGAGAATTTCAAGAGGAAACAATCCAAGTAGATATATTTATTACTTCTTTCAATTTATTTATTTATTATTACTTTATCTGCTATCTCTTTTATTTTAATAATCTTTTAATTATAATTATTTATTATTTTTAAAATTGCAAAATTAAAAAAATCAAAAAAGATAAAAAAATTAAAAAAATTAAAAAAATTAAAAAAATTAAAAAAATTAAAAAAATTAAAAATATTTTTAAAATTTTAAATTAAAAGATTAAAAATATTAAAATAATAGAGCGGAAAAAGACTAACCCGGGTGTGCGACTGCCGACGATGCCGTGATGATGACATGCGCCACGTGTACTCCAAGAGGTTGAAACTCCTTGCCAGACATTGGGATAAGGCTCATTGCAAACTTTCCACAGCCTGAAGAGTATTTATTCGTCTCTTTTTTCATGATCAAATTGAATACTAGTATACTTCCAAGTGCAACAAAATAAAAATAGTAAAAGAAAATTATCATTCACGTACATAAGTCAGAATAACCAGCAATGCCACTCAGAGAAGCTGAACAACCAGTGAAAAGAATTGTCCCTTCCTCTCTTTCCACCATACCTGGAAGTACCTGAGATTTTCAATTCCAAATTGGTCCAAATTAATATCACCACCGCTCGAAAATTACTATTATATGAATTAGGCAGCGGCAAGAATTAACCCGATTAATCAAATTACGAAAAGGATAAGCAATGAATATTGAGTTTAACTTTTAAATATTATTAGTGTAAAAGAATTTCTACACTATTAGATTATTTAAAATAATTACATGTAATATGTTCATAAAAACCTAAAAAATAAATCAAATTCCCTTTGATAAAAAATTAAACTAGACCAATTATGAAGAGATTTATAATCGGCATCAAAGGTGGATCTAGTAATATATATAGTTGTGATTCATTTTTAACACATAACTTTTAGCGTATATTTGAATCATCTATAGAAATCCATTAGAGAATTGCTGAAAATCAAAACCCAAAATTCAAAAAGGTGATAGCGTTTAGTGGTTAATTGGTATTTGAATCCTAAACTTATAGAATTAAGATCTTAAATTGGTCGACTTATTAATCCATAATAAATAAAAAATGAGACCTGTTGAGAGCAGTGAAAGGCGCCGACCGAGGAGACGGTAAGAGATTTCTCAAGTGTTCAACTTTAAATGTTCGCAGCTTGTTCGGTGCCAAGATGTTGGCTGGTATGCATTGTAAAACCAACACTTCAACAAACCCAAGTGATAGAACTCCCTCGAATGCTCTTATGCTTCGCGAATTCGAACAATCGATCCGATCGCAAACACCTGCGCTTTCGCTTCTCTCGCTATCTCATCAGCAAATCTTGATAATCTACCTGTTCGAAACAAATTACATCAGTAAATATATATAGCTCTACTAAATTGTACTATGCTTTATCACGCCAAATATGAGAGCTTCATTCTAGTTTAGTTATAGATATATCAAGTGAGAGAAACTAATTTATGATTTAGAATCCGTGAGTTTAATGTGAGTGTGATTTTGTTATAAGCATTTGAATTTTTACATGTATGCTTAAAAATAATTCTAGATCCAAGAGATGTTAACAGAGAATGATGGAGAACAATAGTACTAACCTAAGTCACGGGCGAGGATAGCAACAGTATAGCCTTCGTGGGCGAATCCCAGGGCATGGAGCAACCGAGTTTCGGCCCCACACCAACAATGGCGGCAATACTTCCGGATGAGGCCGAACCTCGCCATGCTCCGCATCTTCTAATTTTAATTTAGCACTAGATGCCTCTGTATGGTTTCAATTTTATCTGATATCCCCTACCTAATCTTAACCTGTCTATGCACATAGATAACACCACAACGCATAAACGACGAAATCAAATGCTTCTTAATTGCTCCTATGGGAAGATTCGATAACTGTTAACAAGAAGTGTAGGATTAATTTGCAGGGTTCTACATGTGCAATCGATAATCCGATGGATATTTTATGTGGAAGTGTACAAACAAGCTTTACCTCTTTGGCGGTCTTGAAGCTCATGTATGTACGGTGTAAAGTATGGATAAAAGCAGGCAGCACAGTGTTCCCGGCTCAGCTCAATTAGCTAATGATTGCGCTACTGACAAGTATCATTCGCATCAATAACTGCCCATGGACCCATGCTAAAAGTCTATAGTACAACACGTATGAATTTCATTATTTCATTATGTAGTTTCAAAGCCAACACACTGCAGTCAGAGCTCGTTTGATTTAACTGAAAGTAGCTTTTAAATATAAGTATTTAAAACACTTTTAAAATGTTAAAATTTCTATTTTATAAATAAGTAGTTATGTGTTTGAATAAAAGTATTAAAAATGAAAAAAAGTTATTGATGTGTTTGGTATATAAGCTATTAAACACTTATTTTTGATTAAATAACCTAAATACTCTTAAAGCCGTTAACACTATAAAAACGAATTGATGGATATTTTTATTTTTAAAATAATTAAAATTTAAATTATAAATTATCATAAAAGAAAATCTTTATTTATTTTTAATATAAAAATATTTATTTATGTTATTTTAATTTTAAAAATATATTATTTGAATAAAATTAGGCAAATCTCCTTTACTTTTATTAGAGTATAACTCTATTTTACTTGTAAAATAAAATATAAGATTTTTTTAATATTTTTAATATGTAATTGTTTTTTTATTTGTTTAAGTTTGGAAGCTTAATTAAATTAATAATCACACAAAAATAAAATTTTGTCAAAGATTTGAGTGTCTTTTCTTTGCTTAAAAAAGCACAACTTAATTGCACGTTTTCATTTTTAAACTATGAACGAGCGAGATTATAAATAGAGCTCGACATAAAATGAGCAAAGTTAAAAATAAAAATTTAAAGAAAGCGAATATCATATAAGAGAACAAGAATACAATCTCAAGTCCAATAAAATAGAGATTCACCAGAAAAATAAAATTATAGATTCGTTGGAAAAAAAAAAAAAAATTACGCATTTGTCGGGAAAGAAATTACAGACTACTGGAAAATAAATTACTGCATTCACCAATTATAGATGCAGATATATAAACTGGAGATATATATTACAAATATAATTTTAATGATGAAAAAGATGAACAAGAGAACAGAGAAGAAATGTGCAGTCGGAGTAGAGAACGAGAAGAAGAGAAAGAGTTGTAGGATTTTATTTACTTGAGGGTATTATTGAAATTAGAAAAATATTATGAGGATAAAAAGGTAAATACCTTGGTCAAACATATATGGCTTATAAGCTAAAAATTAAAACTTGGTAAGAATCAACTTTTGATTTTTTTAAAGCACTTTTAAACATTTTTTAAACATTTTTTGTCCAAATCAAACACTACAAAAAATTAAAAAGTACTTAAAAGCCAATTTGACCAGCTTTTAAGCTAAACCAAATAACCTCTAAATAAGATCTCTCGATCCCTTTCATAATGAATAAAAAATAATTTTTTAAATTCTTTCGCATATAAAAATAACGATATTTTATGTATAAAAAATTCATGAAACTTTAAAAGAATTAGTAAGCAGATTTCTATAAGTAGCTTTCAAGTAGTTTTGCTATTAGGTTCCCGTGAGCAGCTTATAAGTAGCTTTGCAAGAAAATTTCTATGAGTAGCTTACAAGTAGCTTTGTAAGTGACTTTCTACGAGTAACTTGCAAGTAGCATACAAAGCAGATCCAGTTATTCTATAAATAGAAGGTTAATTCAATTTACCTGTATATCAGTTTGAAGAGAAATAAAATTCTCCCTCCCTTCCCCTCAATTTTTTTGGCTAAACTAGTTGCTTTGATATATTATTATTATTTTATAATACGTTATCAGCACAAGATTCTCTCATCTTAAAAAAATACTTTGAAAACATCGAAGGTATGAATTTGCACTTATTTTATTTCATAAATTTCATAATGATTAAATTCATTTATGCCTATAACCACCAGAAGTGATTAGATTTCATGATGCGTCATAACTCCTAAAACAACAATTGTTTTGAAACCTCGTATAGTCTGAAAGATATGTTAGAGAAAACTTCTCTGTATTATATGTATGCCTCAAGTTACTCCCGAAGTAGAAAATCTAAAGTTTACTCCTAAAGTAATAAATACTATGAAATTTACTTCGAAAGTGATAAATATGAAATTTACACCCAAAGTGATAAATTTAAAATTAACCCCTAAAGTGATAAATCTAAAATTTACTCCCGAAATGATAAGAATCTGACATCTACACTCGGGGTAGTGGAACTTTGAACTACTCCCAAAGTAGTATAGCTTTAAAATTTTCTCCTGAAACAAAAAAAATTTAAAAATATCTGAGAAATATTTTGAAGTATGCAATTCTTCTTGTAGCTGAACAAAATAATGGGCTATTAATAAAAAAATCATGAAAGCCGACCTACTAGTTCTAGTCTATTTCCTAAAGTGAATGAGACGAACTTCCACCAAGCCAAGCGTGTAAGAGGTCGTGGTCCCAGTCATTGTCGTGGTCATGGTTGAGAGAACATTCTCTATATTATTATACATGCCTCGATTTGCTCTTGAAGTAGCATTATCTTAAAAGAGATACTAGTTATCATAATTTGATATGCATAAGATATATCCAAATGATTGTGTTTCATTTTTAGCTTGAAGAATGAGAACTTTTGATTAATGTTATAAAGATATATCCCTTCCTTGAAATGAATGTGACAATATTTAGTAAAATTATCAATATAGACGTGCATTTGGTTGTGAGGACCTCCAAAAGAGATAGAATATTTATTGTGAAGATATCACGACTCACCTCCAGAAAAGGTAGAATAAATAGAAGAAGTAGTGAAACTCTGAATTTTACTCCTGAAGTGTAAGATTCTTAATTCTACTCCTAAAGTAGTAGAATTTTGAAATTTTCTCCTGAAAAAAATTAGTAAGATATCTTAAGCGATATATTCATGTATGTGCTAAAAAAATAACGGCCTATTGATGAATGTCATGTTTCAGACATATTTAAATGACTAAGTTTTATTTTTGGAAGTGAATCAAACAGATACCGGTTCTGGAGAAATAGAATAATAATGGATATACATGTTATTATGAAAATGATTGTGACATGTACCAGTCTTATGTGAAAACATCTTGAATAAATTTATCAGGTATTATTTTAAGGCAAAAGATAGCAGAGTAGAATGCTTTCTATTATAACCACATTGATACATTATGATTAGTTGTTATACATTTTCTTAAAAGAAATAATAATTAATGTACTCTTTTTGAAATATGTGATTACTATGTGATTGTCATTGTGATATAAAATATTAAGATGTTAATGATGAATCTCACCGAACAATTAATATCTCTTTTTGAAATATGTGATTACTTAAGTACTTCGGCCGATCTTATCTTAGACATGTGTGAGTTGAATATAAATTTTTTTTATGAGGTGTTACATCTTTGATATGATATATCACATATACATAAGAACATGCAATAAACTCCCTCTCAATTGGTTCAAGGTCAGCAATTAAATATTTTTCATCTAATGACTTTTGATGTACGATAAATAATTATTGAATCTACCATGATGCACACAGATGAATTAAGAGCGAAATTATATATTGTAGATTATTATCAGTATGATCCTCTTTTAAAAAATAATTCAAGTAATACTCTAGAAGCATTTATTAACTTAAAATTAATCTCATATTTCAGTTGCGAATGCTCATATTAAATGTCTCTGAAAGACAGAGACTACGGTATGCATAAAGTGTGTTAGACCAATATAATGACCGTCCAGTCGTTATTGAATCTTCAGTGGTACAAGAATAATAATTGAAATTTTATTGGTATAAGATTTTATTTTTTAAAATAACAAGTGTAAATGGTAAGCGAATATCGAGTAAGATAGACACAAAATAAAGTGGACCCGATTAGGCGAGTTCCACTGTAGTGGCTAGCTAGTCCTTATAGCGAGCTCGTTGCAGCGAAGGTAGTGAACGCTGCAGCGAGAGACGCAAATTAGAATTTCATGTTTGAGTTTATTTCACGGCTCAACTCCTATTCTAAGGAGGGTTTCCTCCTAAAAATGCCCCTAGGGTAAAATTTAATGTATTTCACCCAAGAACATAAAGGTGTAGCCCTTTAAGAATATGATTGCACCATTTTTCTCGTCGATTCTCCATCATGAACTTTGGATTGAGGCCAAGGAACAAAGTTCCACCGATGTTATGGCAGCAACTTAGCGTCAAGGTAGGTTATGATTTACTTTGAGTTTAGAATTTGATTACTAAATCGTATATACTTATCAAATTGATGGGATAAAGCATAAATAGGCCTTCGTGCGTGGTTTTCGATTGGGTGTCACCTAGAATAATGTAAAAAAGTATGCATGATTAGTGCATTGTATATTATTGTCAATACATGATCATAATTTGGGTAAGATTGACGTAAGAGGGGTAGATTGATTATCTGTTAATTCAGCTATAAACTTGGATAAATTATATTAAAGTTTGGAAGGAGAGATGAAATTAGTAACATCTATTACACATATGATGTTGGTGGTGCGTTTACATCATAGTCATTACATCATTGTGGTCTCAATAGGGAGGGAACATGACGAATTACTAATGCTTGATATGTAGTAAAATATTTATGGACTTAAGAGTCATGTCTTGGTATTGTTTTTTAAAACTGCTAATGAAGATGCCAGTTGAGTAATGGTGTCAAATTGATTGTGTCCTTATATGACCATGCTTGTATGAATAAGCTGTTAAATTGTTGAAGTGTGTTTGAATATAACTTGTGATTGTGGTGTGAATTTGTGATAATAAATGTGTACTTGTTATTATTATCTTGTGTGAGGACTAAACAGAGAACATACTGAGATATGTTGATGATAATTGAGGAACACATAATTATTCTGAAATGAGTGGGTCAATTCAATGTGAGCTTACCGACGAGCGATTGTGTGTAGAACGAGTATCACGCCAGTACATAATATAATTAGATATAAGTGGCTTGAGTGTAATGTGATCTAATGAATGAGCAATTATGTGATGGGCTGGGTACCATACCAATAATGATATGACTGGCTCGAGTTCGATGTGAGCTTAAGGATGAGTAGATTGAGGATACCACGCCGGTACGGTACATAAACACCTAGGGTCCCTTGCAAGTCATGACTAAATAGGCAAGACTATAGACCCTCTATCATGTGTGTACAAATGAGTGACAGATGTATGTTCAAATTTAATACAGAGTAAGACTGATAAGATACAGATGCTATACATCTGTGATTCAGTATGGATATAATTTCATGATTTTGTTGTGATTGCATTTCATGGTAGATTGTTCTGATGACTCTTATATTTGTTGGATGACTCACATGACTAGTATTGATTAGCATGATTATGTATGAATAATATTTAATTACCTGATTGTTATTAACTACTTGATCCTCGAAGGTTTGGTGTTTATGTGGTAATTGTCCTTTTGTTGTTAGGTCGGCTATGATTGGGGTAATGTCTCTATTAGAAATGATAGGTTCCAAGAACGTGTTATTCTATGATAGCTAAACTATTGGGTAATAGGTAATGGGCATGTATAGTTATGATGGTGCTAGGTAATTAGTAATCGTGTTGGCAATCATCTAAAGTGAAAATGAATGCTTAGGGATTATAGCTAGATACTCTTTTAAAATGGTAAAGATATTTCTAATCTTCGATGGATTTGTTGAGGTAATACGGTAGAGTATGACTAAGTGGCATAAGTTATTGCATAAAATTATCTGTTGATGTTGTTGATTTTATACCGTATTACGTGAACTAATCTTCGTCGATAGATGATGCTTACCAGCACGTGTGGTGCACCGATACTATTCATGTTACACCCTTTGTGGGATGTAGGTTTATTACAGGTTGTTGAAGTTTCATTATTGAAGTGGATGGTATGCATCATCAACTTCTGCATCTCTTTTTTCTCAGGTGAATCTGTGTCTTTTATTTTATCATTACTCTGATTAGAAGATCTTGTACCTGTCTAGACTAGGTCCTCGAAAAATATTATTTGGGATTGTAATCTAAAATGATTTTGAAATTTTTAATTGATAACTTTTATATGTGAATATGTTTCTCTTGAGAAAGTATATTTTAAACGGGATGGAAGGTAAGCGGTTCTCCTATCGAAGTAGAGTCGAATAGATTCCCACACGGTATAGTAAATTAGATTGTGAAAGTTGGTATCAGAGTATTAGGTTACTACCGGTCTCATAAGTACAAAAACAATGTCAAATAGAGTCCTGCGAATTGGTGTGTAGGTGTATACATTAAATTCTCAAGAAGCTATGAGGTATCTAGGAAGTCTTCCCTTTTATTCTTTCCTATCGTGTTGTCTTAGTGTCTTGTTCATCTAAGTTGAGTTCAATTCGTATGTAGGGGATTCCAATTGGTATCTAACGACATAAATCATGCTAGGGTATTGACATAATGTTTCTGTGTTGAAGTAATAGTGAACGAGGTCTATGCCTGTTAATAAAGTAAGAAGATCCTGTATAGTACCAATCTGCGCAGCAAGATTCGCTGCAGCGAAGGGGTTTCTCCCTGCAGCGGTCCCGCTCCTGCGAATAGGTGGGAATTGCAGCCCACATGTCCTAAGTGCGGAGGTCCTCTAGCGAGGCTTGGAATGCCATAGAGGGTCTGCTATAGTGAGGTTACCCTCGCCACAACGTGCCTCTCCTGGAGAAGGGCATAAATCTTCAGCGCCTTCTCCTTTACGTCCTGCATGACAAATCCTTTTTCGTGAAGTAAATCCTTCGCATCCTGCTCATTGTGTCGAAATTGACACTGATCCTTCACAAAGTGAATGTAGTCACCAGTGTGGATGCTTCTGCTGAAGGAAGCCACATTGATAAACCTGCATTAATAAGAAGCATTAGAGAAGGGACTAAATGATTAGTAGAAAAGAGGAGTTGAGAAAAACAAAAACAAAATTAAGAAATGGTCACTGTCCAGGTGGATCCCTACAGCGGTCGTATGTCCGCCGCAGCAAGTTCACCATAGCGGGAGTGGATCCGCTGTAACAGTATCGCTGCAGCGATCACTGTTCTGCTACAGCAGACATCGTCTTCCCCAGACCTCCGAACCCCATTAATAGATGTTAAAATTTTAACCTCTGTATTTCTTAAAATAAACTATAGATCGGGCAAGGAGAGGGCTTACCCAAGCCCTAACAACCATTACCCACCCCAATGGTGTACGGATTTAATCTCAAAAGTTCTGAGGAAGTCAAACCATCACCCTATCCAACCCCCCNCCCCCCCCCATTTTCAACCCCACAACTACATGAAATTGGCCAGAAACACATAGAAAATGATAGAAAACACTTGAGAACGTAAATGCAAGTAGCATGCTTCAACAATCTAACTTATGAACTCAAAGAAAGAAACCTACCCTCATCATCCACATAACTACTCAAATCCTAAGAAAACATGCATGAAATTGTAAGAATTCAATGACAAGGAAGTAGAGGGGTTATGAGGAGAAAGATTATTTGAGAAATTTAGCAAAATTCACCGGAGAGTTTAGAAATGAGCCAGAAACCGTCGTTCTGGCCCTTAAACTGATTTTTACTTTCGCTGCAGCAGATCGATTTTCATTGTGGCGGGCAAGGAACTCGCTGTAGCGGACGGGCTAAGGCAATGACCGTTCAAATTCCATCGAAGAGCCCCCACATTTTTATATACTCACTAATGGAAAATGAAATTTTGGGGAAGCTCGAGGTGCCATTTTAATCTAATTTTTTATGCCGAAAATAAAAATGGAAATTTGGGTGTCATTGAGGTCGTATCTCCCTAAAGGTTACGTACTCGAATAAGTTTTGGATCCTTAGGAAGCGTTACAAAAGGGCTAATGCGTAACTTAATGCTTAAGTCTCGGTCGAAACAAGTGGAGATTTTTAATTCCTTGAGGAGTTATTAGGTTTATATAAAATAAATTTAAGGATAATGTGTAATAAAAGGGTCCTGCAATGATCAGTCCGGGAACCGAAAAACATACATCGATAAGCCCCCGATGACGGCTAGAAGTAGGGAAAACTATGATTGATGTTAGGATAAACATGGGTAACAAACTCCCGCCTTCATATCATAGGGTCGTTTGGGGACGAATAAATTTTTAATTGGTATCTGATCTAATGACCCGCTCGATCGATATAGCACTCCGACCACCTAAGAGCGGGCGAATTTAAAATTTTTTAAAATTTGGAATGAAGTTCCTGAAAAAAAAAAAGAGCTTGAGAAGAATAAGTTCAAATGGGCTGAGTCACAATCAAGTGGGCCTAGGCGTGTGTCCGCCAAAGCGGGCTGCCCTCGCCATAGCGGAACCGCTGTAGCGGTAATTGGTCTCGCTGCAGTGGGTGACGTAGACAAAAATTCCACAATCCTGTTCCAGTTAGGTTTTTAGAAACCTATTCTCTCAAAAAGGCCTAATAAAAACATCCAAAAATAGGAAATAAACTTTTGAAATAAGAAGAGGAGCAAGGAAGTAGGGATTCATCCTTCGTAGCTATAGTTTTTCGAAAGAACTTAGGACTTAGTGCAAGCATGCCATTGGGAATGTCCTGATGATAGGTTAGCGGCCAGGTAGGCTATGAATTACTCACTTTCATGTTAGACTTTGATTAGCCAAACATATACGTGTGTATAGTCAATGTACATTTGATGGGAAGGATAGAAATTAGACTAAATTGTCATTGAATATTTAAAATTGGTAAGAGTCTGAGGACGAAAAAAATAGGAAAGGGCTGAGGATATCCCCATAAGGTGGAAACCCGTAGATTATGATTGCAATAAAAATAGTCTATGCATGGGGGTGTATGTGAAAGTGATTTAATTGTATGCGTAATGATATTCAGGCGTTGTTATTGATGTGTATATATATATATAGAAATTATAGTCCTTTCCGAATTGGAATTTTGAACGATTAGTCATAAAACCCTATTTATATAATGGGGGAATTGATCATTTAAGAGTGGACTATGATTATTTTGAGATGCAATTTAAGACCCCCGAATTAGAAGAGTTAGATTTTAAGTAATGAACTGTATGTATATGTAATGATAATGTGTTAATTTGGTCCATGGATATCAGTTGTGGTGATGATTGCCCTGTTAAAATTCTATTATTGAAACAAATTTGATATTATGTTGCCTCCAATGTGGTAGGTGATACAGAGATGAGTCACGAAATTTTTAAGAAATGATCTATGGGAAAACTGGAAGGAGAACTAGTTGAAGTATTGCCGAACAATACCGCTGCAGTGAGACCGTTGTGGAGACAGTATTGCCGCTACAACGGAGCCCAATCTCGTGAGCGGGCCAGGTTGCATTTCCTTGTGAAGTTATGGATATAATTGATGTTAAAATTATCTGGGTAAGAATTAGGCTCAGAACTAGGCATTTTATCATAATTGTTGATATGTGACTTTTGTTGTGTGTGTGATTTATTGAATGTTGCGCTATGATCTGTGGTCCCGAAATTGAGGGGTGAGTCTGTATGGATCGAATACATGAACAGAATAATATGTAAAGTAGGAAGGTAAGCGTTAATATGTTTGTGAATGCGAGGCCTGGGGCCGATGGATGAGCAGACAAATACGATCAGACTCTGAATGAGGATTGGAGATATGAGTGGCTCGTTCCCGAGATGAGCATCCGGGTGAGCGGTATGAGGGAGTACACAAACAGGTATGGCTAAAATACTATACGGTTGGGTGTGCGAATATGAGTGCACAAGACAGGTATGATAAAGGTTTCATATGGCTGGGTGTACAGTACATAAATTTCTAGAGTCCCCTACAGGTCATGACTGGAAGAGCAAACATAAGACCCTTTGGCATGTGTGTACAGTGATGTGACGGAGGTGTGTGCCCAACATATAACCGATGGTATTATTGCGAGATCAGAGATTGTGGGGGTATGGTATGATATACATACTACTGCAATCATAAAAAGGTACAGATATATAAGTGTGATACAAGATATACCGACGTGATTCGGATTTAAGGTGAGAGACACGATTGGAATTCAATACATGATAATACGGTACAGGTATTGTACTTATGACATAATTGTAATATGGAAAAATAGGTATGTATGTGTATTTGATCGTGGAGAATTTGAATCCATCGATATGGTTTTATGCTTTCCTTGTGTGTTCTTGATTTATTTAACTTGTATTTGTGATTGAATCATTGATTAAAATGGTTTTGTGGGTTATAGAAGGTGGCATGATGGGTTTATGGAAAGATAGGAAATTATTGGGAGACAGCGGGTATAACTTTATTATTAATGTACTAAATTAAGGAGGGTCAGGAAATCCTGTAAGTAATTAAATAGATCAATCAATGATAGGAACAAACTTGGTCAATGATATTGAAGATGGTCAAAAGGTAGACGTGTTATAAGGTTACATGATGGAAATAAAGAGAACTGGATCAAGAGCATCGAGCTACTGACTGTCTTGGGTACCGCTACAACGGGAAAATCACCGCGGTCGTGGGACCGTTGTAGAGGCCTAAACACTCGCTGCAGCGGGATAAGAGAGAGGCAGATTGAGAGATTAACAGATGGCTAGAGTGGTAGGGTAATTTTATGAACCTTGATGAGATGTAAGAAATGATAACGTAGCTAATAAACTTAGTGAATTATTGCATAAGCGGAGTTGCTGCTGAATTTATTAATGTCGATTATATGTTGATTATTATGTTGTTATGTGAACTAATCTTAGTTGGCCGATGATATCTACCGGTACGTGTGGTTTACTAATACTATCTTGCTACACCTTTTTAGTGTAGGTTGTGGCAGGTTGAAGTTTTTTTTGCCTGGCGTGGAGTCCTCAGCATCAGCTTTCATGTTATTTCCACAGACAAAGTTGTGCCATTTTATCTTATTGGTATTCTGTTTAGAGCTCTTGTACCTGTCTAGACTAGATCTTGAGAGAGTTAAGGTTTGAGAAAACTTCTATTGATATTTTGAAATATTGTTGATTCGTGTAAATTAATGAGAATTGTGGGTATTTTATATAATGTTCCAAAAAGGATTCTTCTATCGAGCAGAGTCGATGTAGGTGCCCACACGATCCGCCCATTTGGGGTCGTGACAGACCGCCATAGAGAACAAGAGTTCGCCATATATACTAGTTTTAGTGTAGGTGCCTCGCGTGTGTCCCTTATATTAGTAAGAAATTTTTTTGATAAATATCATAAATAATATTTAAAAGATTTTTTTGTATTTAAGGCCGTAGGGAGAATTACTACGAAGTTAGTACCGTAAAATTCGCCTGGCAAATCATAACCCCACCGAGTCAAAATTGTTGGAATGACTCCAAACTAGTTTTTATACGATTACAGGCTTCAAGTAAGTATTCTTCCCTTCTGAACTCTCGGGAAATCATACGTTTTCGGTTGTGTTTCGTTAAGTTTAATTATAGTCAATATTAGCATTATAAGTTATTGTTTCTGCCGAATTTAGTACTGAAACTAGTCTCATTCTCTCAATAGTATGATTCCAGTTAGGAAGGGCTATTGAACACCAGTTGAAACTCGCCAGTTACTGAGGAAACGACAATCGAGGTATGTTAAGGCAAATTCCTTCGGCAAGTTAGCTTCTTTAGTATTGTAATACAATTTGAGTCCCAGTAAAAGAGTTAAAGGCATATCTATTGTGATTCACGGAGTTCTGTTATATTGAGGCTGCGAGGGACATATTGAGTTCTGTTATATTGAGGCCACGAAGGCCGTATTGAGTTCTGTGACACTGAGGTTGCGAGGGCCATATCGAGTTCCATTAGATTGAGGTCGTGAGGGCCATGGTGAGTCCCACCAGATTGAGGCTGCGAGGGCCATAGTGAATTCTATTAAATCGAGGTTGTGAGGTCCATTTTGAGTTACCGTATACTGAAATCATTAGCAACCAGATAGTAGAACATATATTGCTTGTACCTGCCGAGGCTTATGGGGGCCCAGGTAGGTTATTCTTGTATGGGTTGTACCTTCCAGGCTTATGGGGGCCCGGTTAGGTTCTTGTTTGTGTGTATTTGTATCTTGTTAATTAAATACTATAGATAGAGAGATCTTTCAGGTTAAACTCTTTTCCTTCCGTATGATGATTTCAGTTATTCTGTACATATTGTACTGACGCCCTCCCTGGGAGCTGCATTACTTGCCTGCAGGTGCGGATAGGCACAGACCAGAGCCTTTGTAGCTTCCAGCCAGGGTTAGCAGCCTAGTTAGCTCCCTTCCTCTTGAGCTAATAGTTAGAAGGTCTGCTTTTTTTATTGTTCAGTTTATGGGTAGGTCTAGGCCCTGTCTCTACCACTATTCTACTCCTAGAGGCTTGCAGATATACAGTACCCTGTGGTTAGTCTATTGTTGGTCGTGTGGGGCCTAGATGTATGTTTCATTTTGTGATGACGGTCGTGTGGGGCCTTGTTTGGCTGTTGAGTAGTGGCCTTGTCGACTATAGCATGTATAAGTCGCCTGATTTTCATTTCAGTTATAACTAGACAGCATGGTGGCCTTGTCGGCCTGCATAGGACTCCCTATCATTATCTATTTCTGGTTTGCTGTTTTATTTTACAGGTGGCTATGCGGCCTTGTCGGCCGGGGGCTATTTTTACAGCCGAGATATAGCCTGTTGTTTTCTTGATTTGTAAAATAAGATTGCGCCAGAAGTGCATAAGTCCAGTCAGATCATTCCAAACCCTAGTAGGGCACCAGGTGCCAGTCATACCCCCAAGGCGAGGCATGACAAATATGGTATCAGAGCAGGTCGTATCTCAGAGAGTCTACAAGTCGTGTCAAGTAGAGTCTTGTCTATGAATGTGTTGTGCACCACATTCTATAGACAGGAGACTACGAGACATTATAGTGTGGTTACTCTTCTTTCTCCTCCAGTCGTGCTATAGAGATGAGTTGTATAGGGTAATCCCCTAAGCTTACGTTATTTTGTTATTTACAGAGAAAAATGGCAGATGCACGACGACATTCAACTGGTCGAGATTTAGATATGACGGCAGGAGAGGGCACCAGTAGGGGCCCCCAGTCAGAGTCAACCCGGTTTGAGGGCGATAGGGAGATACCCCCTCAATCTCCCCAGCACTCATCACCGCACTTAGAGCCCACCAGGGCAGCAGATACACCAGTACCACTCCCATCTATTCCAGTACCATCAGATCAGGAGCTTAGAGGTGCATTTTATACGTGGGTTCAGATGATGACTGCCCAGCGTCACCCTCCGTCAGTAGTACCAGCTGCCGTTGAGCCCGCTGAGAGGCCTGGTGGCTTGAGAGTTCGTGAATTGCTCGCTCTGAGTCCCCCACAATTTACAGGGACCAATCGTAGGGAGGATCCCCAAAAATTTTATAGATCAGTTGCAGAGGATATTCAGGGTTATGCATGCCTCGTCTACTGAATTAGTTGAGCTAGCGGTATTCCGACTGTGAGATATAGCTGTTTTGTGGTACGAGAGTTGGGAGAGATCCCGAGGTAGAGATATACCTCCACCTATGTGGCCTGTTTTCTCTGAGGCTTTCATAGATCATTACTTGCCCCGAGAGGTCTGGCAGGCCAGAGTAGAGAAGTTCTTGCACCTAAAGTAGGGCAGAATGAGCGTTAGAGAATATGCATTGAGGTTTGATTCCTTATCCAGGTAGGAGCCCTCGTTTGTTGAAACCATGCCAGCTAGGGTGCATCGGTTCATTATGGGGCTTGCGCCAGAGTATGTGGAGTCATGTATTACGGCCACATTGCGAGCGGATATTGATATTTCATGGGTGCAGGCATTTTCTCAAAATATAGAGGAGCTTAGGCAGCGTCAGTACGCCATAGAGAGGGCAGGTCAGGGAGCAGCGTCGGAGGGGTAGGCCCGCAGAGTTTCAGGCAGATTTTTCAGGTGGACCCCCACCTCACTTATCAGATAGGCCACCTAGGCCCCCGTTCTAGCATCGATAGGGTAGCAGATCAGATCGTCGTGGATAGTTAGGTCCCGGTGAGAGTTCACGGGCATCAAGCTCACAGCAGCAGAGAGGACCGGATCAGACAGAATTAGCGTTGCCCCGATGCAGTACTTGCCACAGGCAGCACCTGGGTAGGTGTAGATATGGCTCCACAGCCTGCTATTCTTGTGGGCAGGAGGGACATATGATGAGAAATTGTCCGACTAGACGCCAGAGCAGCCAAGGTCAGTAGGATAGGTTTTCAGCAGGTTCATATGCCCCAACACCCTCTGCAGGCCACGGACCCTCAGCTCCAGCTAGCAGGGGCCAAGGTAGATCCGGGGCATCCAGTTCAGGCAGCAGCCAGGACCGCACATATGCACTACCAGGGAGACAAGAGTCAGAGTCGTTGCCAGATGTTGTGACAAGTATATTAGATGTCTGTTCTCACTCAGTTTATGCTTTGATATATCCGGGCTCTACTTTTTCATATGTTACTCCATTAGTAACCCTAAAGTTTGATATAGTGCCAGAATTGCTTCAGCGACCTTTCTCAATATCTACACCCATAGGTGACTCTATTATTGCTAAGAGAATTACCGAGGTTGTACAGTAGAGATTGTGGGTCGTCAGACCTCAGTAGATTTAGTAGAGCTAGAAATGATTGATTTTTATGTAATTATGGGTATGAATTGGTTGGTGCCATGTTATGCTACTGTAGAATATTGGACCAGAATCGTCCAATATTCAAGAGATTAGATAGAGTGCTGGGAAATCAGGAGTTTTTTTTTACTCTTTTCCTTCTAGTGAAGTCCATCACTTGATTAGGAAAGGTTCAGATCATACTCCTTTGTATGTTATTTGTGATACTGAGAAGGAGGTGGTAGTGAAACCTTTTAAATTTCTTAACTTCTAGACTAAGCATAGTCAATTCAAGAAGATAGTTGAGGAAAACTAAAAGGTGGATTTTATGGGTTCTCCTTTCATAATTTTTAAAGCAAAACTTTAGAAGGTGAAAAAGGCTCTTATATTATGGAGTAAGCAAACTTATGGGGATATTTTTCATAAAATTGCTACACTGGAGGACACAATAAGAGTTTAGAATTGCAATTGGCAATTTTGCCTAGTGAGGAGAATATAATGAAATTGATGAAGACTGAGGCAGATATAAAGAAGTTTAGGAAATTAAAGGAGAATTATTGGAAGCAAAAGGCAGGCATGCAGTGGTTTAAGGATGGAGACAATAACATAAAATTCTTTCACTCTTATGTTAAAGGAAGGAGGAGGAAACTGTAGATTAGAGAAATAAGGAATAGAAATGGAGTTTTATTGAATAATCATGAGGATATAGGAAGAGAGGCTGTGGATTTTTTGAAGAGAAATTCAGAGATGAAGGGACTATCAATCATTCAGATCTGATGAGTAATATACCTAAAGTTATCTCTGAGGAGAAGAATAAGGAAATGGTTAAGCTGCCTTGTGAAGAAGGAGTCAAGAAGGTAGTGTTTGAATTGAATGGGGATAGTGCAAGTGGACCTGATGGGTTTTCAGGATGTTTTTTCAGGTGTGTTGGGATATAAGTGGGTCAGATGTCACAAATTTGGTGAAGGCATTTTTTTGTGGGCAGGAGCTTCCAAGATATATAACCCATACAAATCTTGCCCTGATTCCTAAGAGGAGAGAGCTGAAATATTCACTGATTATAGACCTATTAGTCTCAGCACATTTATCAATAAAGTCATATCAAGAGTATTACATGAGAGAATGGTGGAGTATTTACCAATGATTATTTCAAAAAATTAGACTGATTTTATAAAAAGGAGAAGTATTACTGAAAATGTTCTACTTGCACAGGAGATAATTAGAGATATGAACTTGAGGAACAAATGGCAGAATCTTGTGGTGAAGCTGGATATGGATAAGGCTTATGATAGAGTTTCTTGGATATTCCTAACCAAGGTACTTAGATTCTTTGGATTCTCAGAGGTGATTATTGATATGGTGTGGAGGCTATTATCTAATATCTGGTATTTAGTATTGATAAATGGAACATCTACTGGTTTTTTCAAGTCATCAAGAGGAGTAAAACAAGGGGATCCTATATCCCCTACTCTTTTCATCATTGTTGCTGAGGTGTTAGCTAGAGGACTGTATAAATTACATGATAATTTTGAGTTTAAGGGATTTGATTTGCTTAAATGGATCCCTGAAATAAACTATTTATCATATGCTAATGACACAATCTTATTTTTTTCAGGAGATAGGAAATCAGTCAAGATGATGATAAAGATGGTGGAAAATGAAAGGATATCTGGACAGATGATTAATAGGGATTAAAAAAAAATTCTATTTACATGAAAAAATAAGTCCTGCTGTGGGTTCAAAATTGAGGAGATGAACTGGAAAAAGTCAAGGAAGTTTTCCTTTTTCTTATTTAGGATGCCCTGTCTTTTATAGAAGAAGAAGAAATTCTTACTTTGAAGTTACTATCAGGAAGATATATAGGAGGCTCATGAATTGGCAAAAAAAATGGTTGTCACATGGAGGAAGATACAGAAATAGTTCATGTCCTACGGTCAATGCCAATTTACATGCTATCAGCATTGAATCCTCCAAAGGCAATAATAGATCAGATTCATAAGGTGATTGCTAAATTCTTTTGGAGCAAGACTAGAGGAGGTCAGGGTAAACACTAGATAGCATGGGAAGATATGTGTCTGCCAAAGGAGGAGGGAGGAGTAGGATTTAGATCACTTCATGATGTGTCTAAGGCTCTTATGGAAAAACTCTGGTGGAATTTCAGAACTTTCACTTTTTCATTGTGGAGTGCTTTTATGTGGAACAAGTATTGCAAAAAGCTTCATCCTATTTTATCTCATGGTAGGGGAGCTTCTCACATACGGAGAAGATTGGTGCAAATTAGAGATGAAGTGGAACCTAATATATGGTGGCAGATCAAATATGGAAATGTAAGTTTTTGGTATGACATCTGGACACAAAAATGAGCACTATATTATACTGAGGAGGCAGAACATGTGGTTGAGGAATTAGAGGTAAAGGAGTTCATATCCCAAGGTGTATGATATATACATAAGTTGAAGGAGAAAATTTCATTGGAGATGATTAATCATATTGTCTCTAACATTAGAGTACCAGTTCAGGAGGTGAATGACAGGGCATGATGGATGGGTAATGCTAATGGTATTTTCACTATTAAATCTGCATATCAGAATATGAGAAGAAGAAGGGAGGAATCTGGATGGATGAAGAGTATATGGATAAAAAAGGTTGCCTTTTAAAATATATTTCTTCATGTGGAGGATGTGAAAGGGAAGTATTGCTACAAATGATAATCTGAAGAGAATGAGGATTCATATTGCCTTTGGATGTCACTGCTGTGAGAATCATGAGGTGAAAACTATGAAACATCTTTTTTTAACAGTTTCCATAGCTCAACAGCTTTGGAAGCAGTTTGTTTCTTGTTCAGGTGTGAACATTGCAGGAAGAACTCTTCAGCAGTTAATAACAGATTGTTGGGATATTCTAGGAAATCTAATGTTTAGGGGAATAATCAAGGCAGTTCCTTTAATAATTGTTTGGGAACTATAGAAGCGAAGGAATGCAAAAAGACATGAAAAAGAGGTGACTTTTCAGATATTAGTGATGCTATATCAACAAGGTATCTACCACTTTGCAAATGTGAAATATCCAGGATGCAGGATCCCTTTTCAATGGAAGGAGAGGTGGAATACACGCAGAACTACAAACCCATTTTACAATTCAAGATTATTAAATGGGAATGCCCTGGGAGTGGATTGATAAAGTGTAATACTGATGGTGCTAGTAAAAGCAATCCGGGATTAAGTGCATATGGATATTGTCTAAGGGATCAGAATGGAAATTTAATATTTGCAGAGGCACAGACAATTGGGATTACTACTAGTATGGTTGCTGAGGCACAAGCAGTAAGACAAATATTGTTACATTATATAACTTTACAAGAGAGCATCATATTAGAGACAGATTCACTAAGTATACATAAGATGCTAGTTAGAGAATGGAAAATCCCATGGAATTAGTAGATATAATGGATGAAATTTTGAATCTAATGTCAAGAATTACCATTCAAGTGATGCACATCTACAGAGAAGCAAATTAGCTAGTGGATAGTCTGGTTAACAGTGCATATAATCAAGAAGGCAGAATCATATACAACAGTTTTCAACAACTATCAATTGAGAGAAGGAGACTACTTAATTCAGACAAGTCACAGATTTCTTACTTAAGGACTAAGTCTAGATTATCAAAAACCATCAACATTTAACAACATGCATAAGATTTTTTACAAAGAAACCCACTGGTTATGTACAACAGTTTGGTCAACAGTGGGATTGTTACCTAACTCTAGCTACGATAGCATAAAAAAGAAAATACCGGCAAAAAGAGGGCTACTTATAGAAGATTTCAGCACACATGTAAGGATACGATGTTGGAGATTTGGAGCAACTTGATTTTTCCCACAATCTGCATCAAAAGAAATCTTCACCAGATTCTTGACCGAGCACCTAGAAGAGTATTTACAAACTGATGATTCACTTGAGAACACAAGGACTCAAGTCAGAAAGGGGAATCAGAAGAAGGCTGATTCATTCGAGTGAGAGATACCTTTTTGAGCTTAACAAATGATGGATGATTGAAGAGTGGTGATCAATTTATCACCCAATGAAGAATAAAGTACAACTTCCAGTTGAAATGAGGAGGCATACTGACAGAGTTAAAGGAAACCCTAGTTAGGTGGAGAAGAAGAGAGGAAAGAGAGGGATTTCCGTTTTTAATATTGACGTGAACAATGTTTTTAATGGTTTTGTGTTATTAATAAAAGAGCCCTCGGCTCAAGTTGATTTTTTTTATTTTTAAAAAGATAACATATATTGAGAAAAGTTATAATATACTTTTTATTTTGTACAATGGAGAATATATACTTTTGGTTTAAAAAAAATAAAAATTGAAGTCCTTTAAATTAAATTGGGGGAATAGTCGTAGTAAGGAAAAGGAATCCAATAATTGGAGAGGATGGTATAAAGACTTTACATTTTAAAGCTTCAAAAATGATTGCGTGCTTGTGTGATCCACGTCTACTCATTGACTTCTCCAATTCCCCTTCATTCCTCTCTACTTCTCCACCAAAAACGTGCCTGCCTTGTCCCTTTCGTCCCAAAAAATATTACAGTACTGAAATACGAAAAAAATAAATAAAAATTCATTTATTCTTTTAAAACAATATTTTCCTCTCAAACCCACTTGTTCAACAATCGTGAGGTACCTTCCTAATCAATATGATTCTCATCATTTAAATTTTATAAAATCAATATTTTAAATATGATTTGACTTCAAACACAAAAACAAATTAAAATTTTCAATTAACAATCAAGAGGCGGCTAAATTGAAGAAGATAAATAGAGAAAGTGACCTAGCTTTCAAATTGATATACAATATGCATGGGCTAATTCGGATAAGAGCATAAAAACATAATTTACTTTGGTTAATTTATGGTTTTCCAAAAATAAAATCAAGGCAAATTAAAATAATGAAAGCAAGTAGTACAAATGTGTAAAGTAGCTTTCTACGATTTATAAATATCCTTTCGCTTTAAAGGATTCCACATTCCTCTTAAATATCACAAAAGATACAACACCTAAGTGAAATAGAGATAATCATGGCATTGATAATAGAAAAAATTTACATTATATTTTAGTTTATATAATAATGCTATTAAATTGGATTCATATTTTAACTTCTTCAATTTCTATATGAAATAAAATTCACTTTTGATTCTTTAGCGAAATAACCTTTTAAAACTCATCCTTTCAACAAAGATATTACTGCAATGCTTTGAACTTATGCAGTCATGACAGCTATATATCTAGGCTACACACACATATACGTACCATTAATTTTTTAAAATTTTTTTTAAATGACTCATGCTCAAATATGAATGTGTGCTACTGAAATTAGTTGATAATAGTTCAAAAAGCTTCAATCTAGAGATTTGGTTCATTCGAGCCTAATTTATAATTATTTTAGAACGAATTTATTGAATAGAATCTACTGGAGAATGTTGTTTGAAGTTGAAAAATATGATTATCCATTGATTTGAATGTGAACAGGAAACAGAAAATCCATAGATAGTTATTGTTAAAGTCCGAAGCTTTAAAGTTTGAAAATAGGATTTTCTCAAATAAGTTCCATTTTAATTAGGTATTATTGAAAAAGATTGGTACGTATTGAGGAGCCTAAATATGAAATTTTAAGGTGATTTTGTGTAGTTTTTGAAGTGTTTTAAATGAATCTGATTTTTGAATTTAACGAAAAAGACAAAATCAATTTTTATATAATATTATATAATATTGTCAATAATAAATTGCAAGGATTTGCCGCAAAGCATCAACCTGACGCTAATCCTCGCAGTCTAATTTTTTATTTTTAGTTGTGCAATCTCATCCTTAGGTGCATTTATATTATCCCAAAAATTTTACAACTTTATATAACTGATGTATAATCACTTTCCAATAATCTCTCCACTCTCGTGTGGATTCGTAGACTCAGAGTTTATTTCATTATTAAAAAAATATGAAATTAATTATGAAATTTCTCAGCTAATCCGTTACTATTAAAAAACGTCTATTTGATTGAATTGCTTTATAATTTATTATTAATTTGTAGCTAAATAAAATTAATATAAATTTTTATTGTTTAGTTATAAAATTTTATTCATAATTAATTCCTTAATTTCTAAAACTTTTTAATTGTAATTTCCAGAAATTTGTGGGACACATCCCCCATATGACTCCATGTCAACTTTAATTTGGTGATTAAAGTTGGGCTGAAAGGAAGTGTCTTAGCCTTTAGTTTGACTTTGCTTCGACCTCAATATTTCTACCAAACTTTGGTGTTTTCAATGCTTATAGCTATTCTTGATATTTTACTACGTATTCATTAATTTAATTTGAATGCAACAGGTCGACTAGGGTCTTCAAGTGAATTACCAAGTAAACCTAACCGATAATGATATCTAATTTATTGGTCCTAAATATTTAAGAGGAAATAAGATCGGTTGGCCTTTTACAATTTAAATAGAAGAAAAAGATTTTTTAAGATTTTTTTTATTTATAAAAATAAAAATAAAAATTTCTTGTAAAAAGACCATAAAATTAAATTCTTTTTTATAAATGGCTATAAAATTATTTCTCCCCATCAAAATCGTTTGAATTCTAGCACAAAATTTTGGTAGGCACATGTGGTAGCAATTTCATGCTCGTGCCTTATTTGGATACGGCTATTTAATATGTATTCAAAATTTTAAAATTAATTAATATATACTCATTTTTAACAAACAACAAATAAAATACGATGTGCGGTATATAATCAATGTTTCTTTCTGGTTTCACAAAGTTTATGATCAGTAAACATGAAATTAAGAGATTATAGACTAGAAGCACAATGGATCTTTTAAGTTCTATAACTAAAAATAGAGCAATTCAAGAATTGAAATCTCAAATTATTACAAATAAAATACGCTGAAGTTGTTGTACAACTTTCGATATTTATATCTGAAGTTAGATTTGGACAGTTCACTAATTTTAGACATAAATGTCTTGAGTTAAGTTTGACAATTTCCAATTACAGACATAAACATATATGTCAGAGATTAGGCTTAGATAATCTCCAACTTTAAATATTTGAGTTTGAAGTTAAACTTGACAAGTTACTATTTTTCTCCCGGAATCAAACAATTTGCACCTGTTGTACAAGTCTATGAGTGACTTTATAAATCCACCAAAGTGATAAAGAGGTAATAGACTTGCCTCTTGGCATTGAACAAACATATCTTAGCACAAATAGATAGCATTGGCGCAATGGTTTGATCTGTAATTAAAATTTCAACATCATCCTCTACAAGTGTTTATTGCTTATAATGCCTGAACTTCAATAATATGTGATTATAGTATATTTAGAAATATTTGAATTTTAGTTATATGTAATTGGAATGCATGTAAAATTATCTAAACTTTAGTTACATGTGATTAAAGTGCATGCAAAAATAGTGTGACTGAAATTCATTACGTACTAGGAATTGACATATATGTGCAAGTGTTAAATATAATTGGCATTTTTATAAATCAATAAATACTAGAAAAATTCTAATCTATAATTATTGACAAGTTGTAGCCAAAAAAGCCGTAACACAGCTTTTTATTAGGCAAAATTTTAGGATTTAAGATTTCAATCTCTATTTTAAATTGTATAACTTAGAATTCTAACTATATATTGTTTTACTCCTTGAAAAAAGAAAGAGTTGCGTACAAAACTACATAAGCAGTTTCTTTATTCTATTAACCTTAACGGTTGCTACAAAAAAGATTGCATCAGTCGCGTTTTCTTTAAAATAGGAAGAGTTGCTATCTACCACAAAATTTTATGTATACATTAAGTTGATTGCACATCTACTAGTTAATGTATACTTTTGATATTTATTTTAAAATATAGATTAATTTTGATAGGATAAATTCACTATGTATACAGAAAGTCTACAATATTTATATACATTGTTAGAATAAATAAAGTCTATTGCATAGCTATTGTACATTCATTTAGGCGATGTATACAATTATATGATGTATACGTCAAAAATGATATTACCTTTATTCAAAATATTTTGATATATATAATCAGATTTGTATACATACTATCGATTGTGTATACGTGATATCAACTGCATATTCTAATATTATACATTCAAAATATCATAAAATTTCACTTTCTACATACTTCTTCTTTTGAAAGATATAGCTCGATTTGTGATGGTTAATAGGGTCGGAAGCAATTTCTTTTCCTTTTTTTGAATTTGTTCAAGATTTTACTTTGATTTGAATAGTAAGATGATCTTGCATTTGGTGAAACTGATGTTGTATATGGAGAATCTTAAAATTCGAAATCATTACCCGATTCTTAACAAGTTTCTTTGAAGACTACTCTTACCAATTGAATTTACAACAAAAAAAGATATAATTTTTGTAGAAATTCTTACTTTCAACATTAAGATAAAGAATCCCAAAATCCTAATTTTTTTTTATAAAAAAAATAACAGACAATCAATATAAAAAAAACTTGGTATGATTTGAATTATATATTGTGAAGATTCATTCTTATAATTGATCTCTCATAGAGATATTTTAGGGTAGAAGATAGAAATCACAAAATTTGACAGAGAGAGAAGAAAGAGGGAAGAGTGAGAAAAAAGAGGGAGAACTGAAAAAAAAAAGTAAATATTATTAAAAAAATTGTTCACGTATGTCTTATTTTTAGACAACTATTTTGGATCAGATAATACCAATAAAAATAACTCAATAAGTATTAAAGTATCATTTTGTCATTAAATTAACATTAAATTAATAATTGCCAATTGAAATATGAAATGAAAAAATTACATAACATAGCACTATTATGAAAGTATTTACATATAATAGCCACAGTTTTAAAAAAAATACATAATATGAATTTATTTTATTTAATGTGCCATCTATTTATTTTTTTACTTTGTATTTGATTATTATTTACCTCTCTCCTATTCATCACTATAAATTCCTTCTATAATCAATCAATTCCTCTTCAATCTTCTCTTTCACTTATTGTTCATCATCAAACCAAATGGTCAACCCAATCT
>JACEIK010002647.1:78446-90107 GCA_018107945.1 Datura stramonium
ATTAATATTTTATTTATTTGATAAAAAAGTTACAAAAACATATTTTTCATTTTAAAAATAATTTTAAAATATTAAATCTTCTGTGTTTATTAAATTTTGTACGAGTTAAATTTATATTAGGGGAAGGTATAATTTATTCAAAGTCTACTACCGGAGGAGTGCATGATTACCATTTGACCAGATCTCATGAACTATAATCCTACACCGTCAAGTCAGTATCACTTGATTTGAAAATTAATACTTTTACCTTGACAACCTATGTAGCTTTTGCTTTTTGCCTTTCTATATTCTCTCTATTTTCCTTTTTATAATAACTAATCCTTTTGTCGTTATTAATGTTTCCTTGCTGATTAAAGAATATGCCACTTTCTCTTTAACAACATCTCTGACTCTGAGAAGAAAGAAAATCTCTTTAATTCCAAGGTGGTTGGATCTGAATATATATATGTTCAATTTTCATTTTTTATTACTATAAAAAGCTTTTGCATTACCTTTTCAAGAGCTCAAGGGCCGCCTCTTAATTGTATTGATTCGTAACTAAAATTATTTTAAACAAAACACAGAGGAGAGTCCAACTGGTTCCATGTACTTTTACCAATTTTACCTAGGCTTTTTGTGTACTTGTATAATATTGTTAATTTCGCAGTGCACCTTGTACTGCTAAGGTTTCTTTCTTTTAAAGAAAAATTTAAAAAATATTGCATGTCAGAAGTATTTAATTAGAGAATAAACCTAAAGCCCAGGTGACCCTTTGCGGCTTCCAACTTCCAACTTAAAGGCAACAGTATTTAGCACAAATAGGGGAAGATTCCATTGCAATTTATGGCAAAAATTGTTTTCTTTTTCCTTGAAGAGTCAAAAAGTAGTCTCCATGGCTTAAGGAGCTGATATTGGTTACTTACAAATTTCAAAATATTATTATATAGTGTCAGACAATAGATAGTGGACCCTAGTTAGCCTAGTACCCGTCAATTCAACTCTGATTCGAATGTGATTATGTCAATGTGCCGGGGTTGGTGAAATATTTCTTCACATTTGCTGCTTTCTTTTGGAGCCCAAAGCTAATGTTAGGCGAACGTTTATTTACTTCTCGTCCATCTTTTATCAGTCGAGTATTATATTATTCTTTGAATATAATAAATTTAATAAAGACGGATATTCCTTGCTCATTATCAGACAATTACTTATTCACAAACTTCGTGTGGGAAAAATAGTTTTCATTATATTGAGAAATAACTAGTTAATATAGAGTAAATTAAAATTAAGTGACAGATTATATCTTGATTTTCTAATATAGACAAATAAAAATAAATATTTATTTTTTAATATAATGAACAAGTAAAAATAGACGGAGATAGTAATAAGTAGTTCCTGAATTTTTGCATTTATTTCATCAACCTTGATCTTTTCCAACAAGTTATGCGCTAATATTATCTCCTTTCCCTCTCTTTTTGAACAGGGAATACGAAATTGTTCATGGTATTGTTAGTATCCGATCCTTTATTTTTAGTATTTGCATTTCAAGTTGAGTTTTGAGTATACAAATAAGAATGTAATATAATTTATGATATACAGGGATGATTTGGGTGGTGATCCGAAGGCTTGAGGTGGTTTCATACAAAATAGAACCTCTAAAACAAAAGTTATGAAAAACTAAATCTAGTGTAGTTGTGATTGCGAGTGATGGAAAATAGTGGTCAGTGCTATCACGCTAATTGACCGCGATCAAAATAGTGGTCAGTGCTATCACACTAGTTGACCCCCGATCAAACCTAGTGTTTTTCATTTTGGAAAAGGAAGAGCCTTTGGTCGACTGAAGTGATGTCGACCTAGATCACTAAGGTAATGATTTTCAATACCCTATGAATTATTAAACTTGAATTACTATTAAAAAATATAGAAAATAGTGGCGAATAAATATTGTAGCTAAATAATAAAATTCATCGCTAATTTCATTTACTGATGAATTATAAAATAGATCAATTAGCTACGAGCTATTTAGCCAAAATTCTTAGCTAATTTCAATTTCATTTTGTAGTGATTTTGGATGAATTTCAACTTTTCAACCATAGAATCATGGCTTTGAGGCTAAATAGGGGATTTTGACCTAGTTTCTTAAGTAGGAAATTAGGGATTTGATCTAGCTAATTAAGCCAGCGTGTTAGTTGTTCTGTCGCAACATTCCCTTCCCTCCATGTGTGAGAGAATTAAAAATTAGATTTCTAGCTAGTAACTTAATTAATCTTAATGTGGGCTGGGAAATCTATCTAATCTGATTAACTATTAATGTAAAAATAAAGAACTGAAAGAGTCGAATACATTCAGCTTTATCCATTTTACCTTCATAACTAACTAACTAACTGCTAATTATAGTTAGTTAATGAGTAGTTAGCAGTTAGCAATTAGGATTATCTCATGTCCATATCCTTTCTATATAGCAACATGTATACCATGTAAAGTACAAGTTTTGATGATCAATTTTTTAATAAACAAGACTTTCTCTCTCCTCTCGAAACCACTCTTCTTTCCCTCTTCTTCATCTTATTTCATTTTTTCTGCTTCAATCATTTTTTTATTTTCTTGAATAACTTCAAAAATGTATTAAATCTATCTTCAAAGGAGGCTTAATCAGTTCATGGTATCAGAGCAGTCATTCCTGTTTGTGTGTTGAAGAATTCTATCACAACTAACCGCTGCAAGAAGTTTAATAATGGATGGTAACAATAATGGTGTTAATGGAGGTCTCGAAGCAGGCAACACCCCTGTATCTGCAACAAGTCATCAAGCTCCATAGGTCATTAACCAAAATCATCCCCTCTACCTTCATGCATCTGATGTAAATGGAGTTCCTTTGATTTCTTTCCAACTAACTGGTATAGATAACTATTCTCTCTGGAGTAAGTCTATGAGAATAGCTCTATTAGGAAGAAATAAGTTGGGGTTTGTAGATGAAACTTTGAAAAACGAAAGGTTTAGAGACGAACTATAGGGTCAATGGGAAAGGGTGAATGCTATTATACTTTCTTGGTTGATGATCAACTCAGTTGCTAATAATCTACTAAGTGTTGTAGTGTATGCTTCGAATGCCTGGTCAATGTTGGAAGATCTTAGAGAAAGGTTTGATAAAATAGATGGTTCAAGAACCTTCAATTTGCATTAAAAAATTGCTTCTCTGTCACAAGGAAGTTCTTCTGTTTCCGTGTATTTCACTAAACTTCAAGGCTTGTGGAATGAGTTTGAATCACTAGTTCCTTCTCCTGAATGTGAGTGTGAGAAGTTCAGGGATTTGTTGGCCTATTTGCAGAAGAAAAAATTGTATCAATTTTTGATGCGACTGAATGATTCATATCTACAAGCTAGGAATC
Organism: Datura stramonium; assembly: GCA_018107945.1. Lineage (NCBI taxonomy): Eukaryota > Viridiplantae > Streptophyta > Magnoliopsida > Solanales > Solanaceae > Datura > Datura stramonium. Next base: position 81,812 of record JACEIK010002647.1, read on the forward strand.
AAATTCTGCTTATAACTCCTCTTCCAACAGTCAATCAAGCATATTCTATGATTATGAGTGACGAGGGGCAAAAAGCAATCTCTTCTAGTTCATCTGGTTTACTAGGATCAACACCAACTAGTTATGATCCAACAACTTTATACTCCAAGACAAACTTTTAGAGGTTCAAGAAAGAAATTTATATACAATGTAATCAAGGCAAGCTGAAAGGGCATCTTAAAGAACATTGCTGGAAGTTAGTTGGGTATCCTTCTCACTTCAAGAAAAAGAAGTCCAATTGTACAGGTGGAGGGGGATCTACAGCTTACAATGCAATGGTGGAGGATCTCACCCTTCAGAATCACCACAAAGGACATCATAGTTCCAATCTCCCCACTGCTAGTCATGTAACAACAAACTTAACTGAACTATATCAAGGGATGGAGCATGGAAGGACCTCTCAGGCTGAAAATAGAAGGATCTCTCAGGCTGCAAATGTGACTCTACCAGGAACTTGTGTTCACTAAAGAACAATATGATCAAATCCTACAAATGCTGAAAAAAATAACTGTTTCTCAAGCAATATTCAAGCAACAAACTCAAGTAGTATGATAGGTGATAAAGGTCCGATATATCTTATGCTCTACTAACTAAGAATAACTCTAATGAATGGATTATAGACACACGTGCAAGAAATCACATGGTGTCTGACATAGGAATATTAAATAAGTACACAGTGAATGCAGTTGCTAATGCAAGGAAAGTGTACTTTCCTAATGGTGAAATTGCCAGAGTGACACATACTGGATCCAGTTGTATTTCACCTATAAGTACACTTGAAAATATTTTCTTATTACCTCAATTCAAATATAATTTAATGTCAATATCAAAAGCCACTAGGAAATTACATTGTGTTGCATTATTTTATCATAATTTTTGTATTTTTCAGGATCTCTTAAGTGGGAAGGTGAAGGAAATTGGTAGGCATTAAGAAGGCCTTTATTTGCTAAATCAAGTTACCTCAAGATCTGATTCTGAAGTTACTTTGTCTGCCAACTCTACTTAAGATAAACAATGTAGTCTATTAGATATCAGCCTATGGCATAAAAGATTTGGATATAGCTCTACTCATGTCGTACTTCAAAAGTTACTGCCTAATAAAATAGAAAGTATAGCTAAAGTAGGTAAGAGCTGCACTGTTTGTCCTTGTGCTAAACAAACAAGATTACCTTTACCTATAAGCAGTATAAAGAGCAATGAATGTTTTGATATAATTCACATGGATATCTGCGGACCTTATAAGACTCCTACTGTTGATGGCTATAAATACTTTCTAATAATTGTATATGACTATTCTAGAATGACTTGGATTTATTTACTTAAATTGAAGTCTGAAGTATGTGTATGCTTAAGCTATTTCTGAAATTTGTAAAAACTCAGTTTGGAAAAATTGTTAAAGTATGCAGAACAGACAATGGTACTGAATTTGTAAATGAGATCAATAGTAATATGTTTAATGACTTAGGCATCATTCATCAAAGAACAGGTGCCTATTCCCCTCAGCAAAATGGTGTTTCTAAGAAGAAACATAGACACATCCTAGAGGTTACTAGAGCTCTAAGGTTGCAAGCCAATATTCCTATCAAGTTCTGGGGATATTGTATATTTGCTGCAGTATATATTATCAACAATTACACTTCTTCTGTGATTGATATGTCACCTTATAAAAAACTTCATAAGAAACAACCTTCTCTAGCTCATTTTAAAGTTTTAGGATGTTAATGTTATGCAAAAATTGTTCAGCAGCATGATAACCTTCTTTCAAGAAGTAGGATTGCTATATTTATGGGATATTATGAAGTATAAAAAGGTTATATATTATATGATCTTAACACTCAGTCTTTCTTTATTAATAGAGATGTCATAGATTGACGAACAATAACTTTTAATTTCTTCGTAATCGAAAAAANATATGATCTTAACACTCAGTCTTTCTTTATTAATAGAGATGTCATATTCAATGAGTTTGAGTTTCCTTTTAGGAAAAAGGAAATTACTCCTCCATTGTTTACACAGGTTGGCACATCTCATGATATGTCTTATTGTGATGAATTTATGCTAACTGATCCTCAACTATCAGTATGGATACATGTACACAATAACAAACTCTTCAACAAACTGACCTCAGTCTAGATACACAAGAGCAAACTCAAAGTGTATATGTAGACATGGAGGTGCAACAGTTTATTCAAACTCAACAAAGACAGCCTACTGAACATACAGTTCCAACTAGAACTTCAAGAAGAGACAAGCATCCACTCATCTGGATAAAAGATTTTGTGTCATTAAGCAACATCAACAAGATATTCCATATCCTATATCCAACTATATATCATATGACACTGTATCTAGTAAATATAAGGCTTACTTATCTAATTTCTCTTCTGTGACAAAACCAAGAAATTATTATGAAGCTGTAAAAGATCCAAAGTGATAGCAACTATGAAAGATAAAATTGATGTTTTGCAAAAGAATAACACATGAGAGCTATTTATAACACCAAGTGACAAGAAATCTATAGGATGTAAGTGGATCTATAAGATCAAGTACAAGGCTTCTGGAGAAATAGAGAGGTTTAAAGCAAGGCTGGTTGCTAAAGGATATAGCCAGGAAGAGGACATTGATTATCAGGAGACATTCTCCCCAGTTGTAAAGATGGTAACTTTCAAAACCATCTTGTCTACTACTGCCTCAAAACAGTGGCACATCCATCAAATGGACGTGTATAATGCTTTCCTTCAAGAAAACCTACATGATGAGATATATATGAGTTTTCCTCAGGGATTTGCTAGTCATAGGGACTAGGTATGCAGACTTAACAAATCCCTTTATGGATTAAAATAGGCACCAAGATAATGGAATGCAAAATTAAGAGAAACTTTACTACAACTCAAGTTTATATAGAGTCAATATGATCACTCAATGTTTGTGAAGAAAACAGAAGAAGGAATTTTCATCATCTTAGTTTATGTAGATGATTTACTAATTACTGGAGACAAACTCAGTCTAATAGAGGAAGCTAAATGTCATAACCCGAATGTAGACTCGGATCGTAACACGGGACTAGGAACCCCAAAAGGCTCCAAGTCGACCCATGCCATAAGAATATCGAACTTCATTCACTTTAAGCGGAAGACTGAACATAAGACATAGCGGAAACGTAAACGAAACATAGCATATCATAATATTCGGAAGCACTAGACATACACATAAGCTGAATACTACATGCGGTCTGAAAGCCTCTATCATATAAGATGGGTTGATGGGACAACAACCCCAACTAACCCTGCCAAAGATGAAACAAAAGAACATCATAAATGTCTGGTCATACGGCCCTCAGAATATGAGCATTCACCAACAAGCTGATAGCAAACTTTGAAATGGACTAAGGATGGAGATGAGCCTGAGAGTCGGGTCCTATATCATGAAATAATATAACATATAAAGTATGTCGTCAGTACATGGAATATACCGAGTATGTAAGGTAAGTAAAACGGATATTTAAAATAGGTAAAAACTCATAAAACATCATGAGAGTAGGACATCATGCTCATATCATAAATATCGTAACATAACATAAGATCTAAGGTTTTTAAAATATTCGTAATACAATCATAATCATAATCATGAGAGAAAAGCTGTATTGAACATAAATTGAGCCAATATATATAATCATAAAAATGTATAATCATGAAAAATAGTGGGAGATTCTCGTAACCGACATACCCCATATGAGCACACATGGAGCCCGATTTGTAACCCTAGTCGGGAGGGCGTTCGTACTTTGCCAAGGGTAGAACCATGAAAGACGTGATCACACATGAAAAGGGTCATTTGGGCCAGGGGACAGTCACAAAGGAGGTCCCAACATATCCTATGGTGGCACGTAGTTTATGAGATGCGATGCAGAACCTAGTCCTCGAACCTACTCGGTGTTAAATATTACTCCCAAAACATATATAGTACTCATAGTATAATATGCATGAATTCACGGGCTAGTTAAATTATAATAATCATGAACATACTTGTCCATACGTGAACTAGCCATGACATAAGGTCCGTGAGTCGGCCAAAACATAATTCATAAAACGTAGGTTTCATGCATACTTGAATATCATACGTATAACATGTAAATTATCAAATCATAATGGGTATTTGAATAAATCCATATTTCAAATCATAAATCACGTTGTATTTGTAAATATCAATAGTTTAAGNCAATAGTTTAAGTAAAGATCATAACCCAATTCGTCATAGATCATACATAATTAGGCTTAATTTAGTAGAAATCGAAATTAAAAATTTTATAATCAAAATAGTTTTAAAATCTAATCAAAGTTCATAAAATATGATGTAAATCACAATTTAGAATAACCCATTGGTAAATCATTAAAATTCCACAAGATTGGAGTTATAACCCCATGAGATTTTTGATAAATTTTTCATAAATTAATAGATATTGGGCATGGGTGTGAACGGAAACACCCATTCGTAACTCTACATACCTGGGTAAGATCAAATTTCAAAGTTCCTTAAATGTCAAAGGGATAATTAATGAAGGAGAGCTTGAGAATAGGCTTGATGTCTCTTGATTCTTTCTAATTTTGCATGCATGGGAATGACTATGCAAGGGAGACTTAACCTATCTTAAGATGCCTAGAAAATAACATAAAACGATGTAGTTTAGGGCCCTAGAGTATAGGAAGGACGAAAATATCCTTAATAAAATCACCCTGAAAACCTGCACTGATCGACCCCAAGGACATACCTACGAGTCGTTGGAGGCTACCATGACTCGTGGTACGATCCATCGTCTACACTGCCCAAGACCTGACGTTGGATTCTAGCCATGAATCAACAAGACGAGTCATGGTCTCTTCTAACGGGTCATAGGATCGACCGTTGTTAGCTTCCTGAAATTTCTGAACTTTCCTCACAATGAGTCTCACCACGACTCATGGTTGCTTTCAATGAGTCGTGGTATCCATCCGTTAAGTCCACTGGAAACTCAGCAATCCAAATAATGACTGGCTACCACGAGTCGTTACATCCCACCACAGGTCATAGGATGACCCGTGGCATCCCCAACTGCCAATGCCTCATACCAAACCACGATTGCCAGCAACAACTCGGGGTTCCTTACCACGAGTTGTGACATCGTCCGTCTTGCACACTTTTACCCAATTTTCAGCCAACTTTCATTTTTTTTTATCCTGGATCTAATCTTATGCACTTTACGAATATTACAATATCTCCCCCTTGGGAACATTCATCCTCGAATGTTGGAAACAAGCAGAAAAACAAAGACATGCAATCCTTACACCTAAATACTGATCATTTAAACCGAAAACTAACGGAATGACTATCTCCGCTTTATACCACATAACTAAACCGATTTCATGATTCACATACACATCCATATTGATACAATAAACTTGAACACGTGAACTGAACATGAAAGCTAAATAGAGTTTTAGGACAAAACTGATACCTCAAGTCGAAACTGAGCCGGTAGAAAATAAATATGGGTATTTAGCCATCATATCCACTTCGTGTTCCCATGTAGCTCCTTCAACATGATGATTCCTTCATAACACTTTAACTTAAGATACTTCCTTGTTCCTTAGCCTCCGAACCTGACGATCTAATATTTCCACCGGAATCTCCTCATAGCTAAGGCTATCTTTTACACCAATACTGTCCAGCGGGATTACTAGAGATGGATCTCCCAAACATTTTTTCAAAAGCGATACATGAAACACAGGATGCATGGAAGATAACTCTGAGGGCAACTCCAATTCATATGCCACCTTGCCAACTCTTATCACAATCCAGTAGGGGCCAACATAGCATGGACTAAGTTTTTCTTTCTTCCCAAACCGCATCACTCCTTTTATGGGAGATATCTTCAGAAACACCCAATCATCCACCTCGAACTCCAATTCTCGTTGGAGGCTACCATGACTCGTGGTACGATCCGTCGTCTGCACTGCCCAAGACCTGACTTCAGATTCTAGCCACGACTCAACAGGATGAGTCGTGGTCTCTTCTAACGGGTCGTAGGATCGACCGTTGTTAGCTTCTTGAAATTTCTGAACTTCCCTCACAACAAGTGTCACCACGACTCGTGGTTTCTTCCAACGAGTCGTGGTATCCATCCGTTAAGTACATTGGAAACTCAGCAATCCAAACGACTGGCTACCACTGGTCGTTACATCCCACCACGGTTCGTAGGATGACCCGTGGCATCCCCAACTAGCAATGCCTCATACCAAACCAAGATTGCCAGCAACGACTTGTGGTTCCCAACCATGCACACTTTTTTCCAGTTTTCAGCCAACTTCTACTTTTGTGATCCTACGTCTAATCTTAGGCACTTTTGGGGTATTGCACTAAAGTATCACTTCTTCAAATGTTTAACATGAAGGATTTAGGGGAGTTAAAATACTTCCTTGAAATAGAATTTTTTAGATCAAAACATGAGATTTTAATACATCAAAGGAAGTACTCTTTGGAGCTGATTTTATAACTAGGATTATCATCCTCTAAACCTGCTTGCATTCCTGTTGACACCAATGTCTAGTTAACAAAAAAATGTATGATGGACACACTGATAAAGACAGCATTGAAGATCCTTTGCTAACTGATATAAGCTCCTATCAGAGGCTTATAGGCAAGTTGCTCTACCTAACTGTTACTAGGCCTGATAGTGCTTACAGTGTGCAGACACTGAGTCAGTATCTTCAACAGCCTAAGGTGTCTCACATGAAAGATGCTACAAGAATAATTAGGTATATAAATTCTTAACCTGGACAAGAAATCCTTCTCTCAAACAAAGCAATAGAAAGCATGACTGCCTTCTGTGATGCTGATTGGGTTGCTTGCACTCATTCAAGGAAATCAGTGTCTGGTTTCTCAATTAAATTAGGAGAGTCTCTCTTCTCCTGGAATTCAAAGAAACAAACAACTATATCTAGAAGTTCTGAACTTACCTGGATTCTAGGTCTACTCATAGAACTAAACATCAGAGTTTGTTTACCTGTTCAAATATTCACTAACAGCAAATCATCCATACAGATAGCATCTAATCCTGACTATCATGAGAGAACAAAACACATCGATATAGACTATCATTTCATCAGGGAAAAAATTCAACAAGAAAGGATGATGCCACAATATATAGCTACCTCTGATCAACCTGCTGCTTGTTAACTAAAGGCCTCAACTCAGCTCAACATCACTATCTCAGTTCCAAGTTAGGTATTTTAAATATTTTTTCAGGCACCTAACTTGAGAGGAAATATAGGAATAAAGAGCTGAAAGAGCTGGATACATTAAGCTTTATCCATTTCACCTTCATAACTAACTAACTTACTATTCGTAATAGTTAGTTAATGAGTAGTTAGTAGTTAGCAATTAACAGTTAGGATTATCTCATGTCCATATCATCTATATATAGCAGTATGTATATAATGTAAAATACAAGTTTTGATGATCAGTTTTTTAATACACAAGACTTTCTCTCTTCTCTCGAAATCACTCTTCTTTCCCTCTTCTTCTTCTCATTCTATTTTTCTGTTTCTCTCATTCTTTCATCTTCTTGAATAACTTCAAGAATGTATTAAAGTCATCTTCAAAGGAGGCTTAATCAGTTCAATTAATACGATCAGTAAGTCAAAGGTCGATCGGAAATAACATATTTATCTTTGAGATGGAGATAAAGTCTGCGTACACTATATCCTCCTCAAACCCTACTTTGTAGGATTATACTAAATATGTTATTGTTATTGTTGTACCATTAGTGAGTATGTTATGAACCATGCGGAGTATGTTTCAATAATGACCATAAGCACACCTTTGAATATTGGGTACAAATTCAACAAAATTCAATAGCTTTAGTCAAAATTTTATATGTATTACACTAAAAAAATCATTAAATATGCATAAATAATTTATTTAAAATAGAATCCAACATAAAAAAAACTCAAAATTTTGAATCAATCTATTATAATATCATGCAAAAACTTGTTGGCCACACACCACTTAATTCCATAGCCTTAGCCTCAGCCACATTATTTTAATAAACTTCAAACATATGCAGAAGTTATTATAAACTGACGAAACTGACAATACTAATCTCTTTCTCTCCCAAATATACATGCCGTGAAAGTTGAATTCCTCCGCAATACTTCTTTGCTCAATTTTTATTTGTCTACTATATTAAAAGTAATTATTTGTTTTATTTATTTAGTTTAAA
>JACEIK010002647.1:117084-149901 GCA_018107945.1 Datura stramonium
CTATTCAAATAAGGGAGCCTAAGATAACTATAGATTGTATAAAATGATGTGATATTGTGAATATTGAATAACAACAAGGAAGAGAAATTTCTTCCAAAAGGTTTGTTTCTGATTCTTCATTTTCGCATCTTTATTTTACATGGTATTAGAGTTAGGTCAAAGGTGAAACAAAAAATATAAAAGAAATAATGGAAGGATACAGTAGTAAGACAATCGATTGTCCCGAAGAAGACAAGAATCAAAGGAAGACTATTTCGCTCTACGATCTCATTGCAAACGACAATTGAGAAGTGTGATACATCACGCCGAAACCTAGGATTGGGAGGACAGACACCTAATGCCTTAAGTTCTCAGAGCGAGCCCTTCTATATGAACTTAAAGATTCAACATTTACATGACACTATATATAAAGCGAAATAGGTGTGAATCATATAAGATCGACTTTCACACATATAATAGAAATATAAAGGTAAGAATAATATAAAGTGTTCTCTTCGTAAGATGATATAAGAAACATAATACAAAAATGTAAATTCATTATTAAAATGACTTGGGTTGCTTTCAAAACATATACATGATGTAAATACTCTGGTCTAGGACCCTCTAATACATGAGGGTTTGCATAAAAAATATTGGAACAAGGCTCCAACGTACCTAAAAAGAGATAAATATATTAAAAACATAAACACATTGGATGAAAAACGTGAGATTTCTGAGTGGGTTAAGAATTTGAGGATGCATGAGGGCTATGCTTCAAATTTGAGAAATCGTGCAGATATGAACGAANCCAGATAAAAAGTGGAGTTCACCAACTTCAGATGAATATAGACTGACATATCTATCGAGTAAACCTGCTATTCGGAACACCTGAACCTGCATCCTAAGATCCAGCACCCCAAAGTAAAGGGACGTATGTACATGTGAAATTATATTATAATGTAATAAAGCTGAAGAAACATCATAGGATAGTGTATGAAAAAAAGAGAAAAATTCAACCCAATAATATTATGAAAAGAACACCGGGAGACACAAGAAACTCAGACATAAGAATCATAAAGAATCATTTTCATCATTAATATAAAACATTATTCTTTTTATGGGAGTTTCTTAAGTATAACTGATATAACCACCATGTGAGCACATGGAGTTGATCTCTTCTCGATCAACTAAGCCATATCATATCTTGTCAGAGTATGAGACATGCGTAACGTAGGCTAGAAATTAAATTCATATCATATCCACAAAGGGATAACATAGAGGAATCACCAAAAAGTTCAATACTACCTTTACCCTATATTGACATACGTAGTTTCAGGCAATAGTCATTTAGATCCCTGCTCGATTAATAATACTTATCCCAAATATTTATCACAAAGGTGGATTTAGATCTCATAATTATAGTTCTTCCATCATATTATATTCATCAAGTCATATTTGTAGTTCATAGAAAATCATCAAAGACTTCTCGTTTTTAGAAGAAAAATCATAAATCATGTAGTGATGCTTGTCATATAAGAATTCATAAAGCTCATGGAATAGAATAGTGATGAGTACATAAAAAATTCATAGGATTTCATGTACAATATATTGCAAAATCATGAGAAATCATAAGTCATAATTTGTATTTCACAATTGTGAAAAAATCATGAAGTTTATCTGTTTTTTTTAAGGAAAAGGGCATAATCATAATTTTAGAAAATTTAATAAAAAGATCGTGAGAAAAATCGTATGATGAGGCATCAAAGAAATTATAGAAAATTCATAGGAATTTATGAGTCCATAGTGGTTCATCACGAGAAAGCATGAGTTTTTCATACATAAGCCATAGCTAGTTCATAGAGAAGAAGCATAGATATGAATAACGTGTTTTGAGGAGGGAAAAAGATTCTCCCATACTTAAATATATTCGTACATAACTCAACCTTACTTCTTAACATTGGTACAATGTCCAAAAAACTCCATAATATCAATCTACAGTAATACGTGTCATACGGGGCTTCTGTCAGTAAGAACATTCATGTTAAGGCTATTTACATATTTCATAAAACACCTCATGAGCATACATCTTTGTAGCCTCCACTAATGGTGTTTCTTCACCCAACAATTCTTATACTTGCCAACAAAATATACTACAACTATGTTTTGATAAATAATAACCTACTTCAGCACATGAGTCCAATAATCTATTACTAACAACCAATGTCACCATAAATATGAGTTCTTCTTTCAACAACCCTAAAACAATAATACCATTTAAATAACTAGGGTTGTTACTCGTATAAATGATGATTTCCACCTTATAACACCTTAAAAACACTAAATACATAAACATGTTCAAATATGGAATGAAAAATTTACTTCTTGGAATTCAAATTTTGAAGTTCGGATTCAAAGGTGTCCTTGGCTAAAAATGAAGGTTCAAGTGAGAATCTACCAATTCCCAAAGTTTAACACTATTAAAACTTACCTTGGAGTGTTCTTGATTTCTTGGTTGAGCTTTCTTTGTCTCTAAGAAAATTTTGGACTTGGGGTGAACAAGGAAATAAATCCTATCCAGACCTTTTAAAAGGAAGATTTTTATTTTTTCGGATCAATTGATAACACTCAATACATATCTTTCGATTAAAGGAGGTGACAACGATCGTTGTCAAAAATAAAATTACCCGACGAGTGTCGAGATGGAAACCCACAAAAATTAAAGTAGATCAACCAAAGTTGTAAAATAAATCAATTTAGCATGTTTATAATATAAAAATAAAAAATTGGGAGAAAAAGAGTGAATTAAAAAATTCTAATTTCAAAATAAAACAAGGCAAGTTTGATTGTTGCAAGCAATGATAATGAACTAGGGATATGCTTTTGACGGGGCATCGATTGGATTGGGGTTAATTAACTAGTCTCAAACATCAATTACAACATGAATAGTAATGGCTAGGGCTACACCCGATATTTCTCAACCACTTGGGTGAACTTGCCTTGAATTTTTTCAAACCCCAAGGTCATAACTATCAATCAGCCACCAAAAACTTGAGGAAGAGCTGAGCTATCTCTAGCCTTAGCCCTTTAATAGATTATGAAAATGAGTATTGATTATCTCTAGCTCAACCCCACATATCCATAACCCAAATCCTCATTAATGCTTCCTCACCCAGATCTTACTTCTCTCTTTCGTGCAAAAGCAAGATAAGAAGAGTATATCAATGTTTGCAACCATTAATTTTAGTATTCAAACTTGGAGAAAAAACTGGATTCATGCATTATAATTGAATTTAAGACTAAATGAACAACACCCAATCCATTTTAAACCCCAGTCATCTACACACGTAGCAACTAAATTAGCTACTCATAGATGAAGTTAAAGAGAAGATACCCATGGGTAATTCATTAATATTCATCATATTGAATAGAAATTCAAGCTTTCAACAATCTGGTACAATGGTGTATTTAGCTCAAAATAGCAAAGAAGAAGAATAAGAACAATGTACTCTCCTCTTTCTCTCTCTACTTCTTTCTACCAATTCAAATCTCTAATGTAAAAGTCATATCATGTATGAGTACCAAAGGATAATTCTGTATATTCCCTTTTTTTTACGTAGCTTTCTTCATATTCCCTTGGAAGCTTCCACATTGAATTTGTGCCAAAGTTGGATATTTTTGCCCTGTCAGCGATTTGGTCACTTGCGCGGCACCTGCGTTTTGCAAGTGCCCATCCGCGAGCCGCAGGTCCCTCATAGGTCCTAGCAGTATGTCCTGACATCCTTCTACTGTTGTACCTATGTTTTGCAGGTGCCAATCTATGTTTCGCAGGTTCCTTTCTGCTCAACATCAGTGCTGACTGCGTTCCCCTTATGTGGAACGCATGTTCCTTGCTTCCAGCATAATGCTTTTTGTTCAATTACTCTGTTTTCCTTGTATAAGTTCAATACCTGCAAAATCAAAGAGAAAAAACATAAAACCTTCCTAATTGATGTGAAAACAATGCAAAAGTTCATGCTTAAAAGCCTAATGAGTTGGTAAATTACCAACTCATCAAACCCCCAAACTTGAACCATTGCTTGTCCTCAAGCAAGACATTCTCTCACAACTAAGAATTAAATTAAGCATCCACATCACAAGAGTTGCATAAGAGACCCCTGAAGCTTAAGACAACCCCAAAATCTCACACTGACTCAAGAAAAAAAAGACTCCAAACATGTTGCACAAACTTAATTGGTAACCTCAAGCATTTGGCATATTTCACTTTCATTCTTTTCAATTCAAATCGGGGGCATATTCCAACAAATCAAAATCAACTATCATCTTAAGTCATTGACAATCAATATTCAAAGTTTTTCTCAAAGTTCACTGCATAACTTATCGTATTCATACCTCTCAATGAAAAACTCAAGTTTTACCATTTATTCCAAGGAAATGATGCCACTCACTACAAGAGAGAATCCCATTCACACAGACTCAATTCACACATAGGGATTATGAGATGATGCAAATACATTCACTCTCTCAAGGAAATTCAAGTGCATACATGATCGATCCATACGCTTGCCCTTTATGAAACTTGCCACTAAATGTAGAGTTGCTACACTTGGAATTACAAAGGACTTGAGGATCATAATGAAGGCTAGGGGTTAAAGGTAGGACAAATTTTAGCTCTAGTGACTAGAAGCTCCCTAATGCCTTTTGTGAAAACATTCAAACATCCCGCTATAGTACTGAGTCTATTCCACCTTATCTCTCCTTGTTTATCCTTCACAATTTTTCATTAAGAACCACCCTTTTAACACTTTGGATTCCACATTAAGCCTCATCTAAACAAGAGATAGCACCATTCAACTTTTTTTTTCTTTTTAGAGGTTTTGTTTAATCAACTATTTCATTCTTTTCATCAAGAAATTTGGTGCTACCTCACATTTAAAGCTTATTCCCCCTTTTCTCCTTTTTTTGCACACCCCCAAACTTAGGCTTTTGCCTGGATCACATTTCAATTTTCTACCATCAACTCTTGAGCTCCGAGCCCCATTTTATTTCCTTTCATCACTAGCAATTAGGGAGGAATGGGTGCCAAATAAGTGATGAAAAAGGGTATAAGGCTTGTAATGTGATTGCCAAGAAATAGACTCAAGGCTCAAACAGTGGTTAACAAGGGTTAATGTTCAAGGAGGTCATTTAGTGATGAAGTGACTAACCAAAATAAAAGCCTAAGGTCATCTTCCAAGTGTAGCTACATCTAGGATTTCACCTTTAATTACATTCGGGGCAAGTTCTAGACAATATGCATATATAAGAATTAAACTAAATATCTCACCACACAAGGAATCATATTTTAAGGAATTTAACTATTTTTCACAATCACTTCAAAGGTATGACTTTAGACAAGCTATTTTCAAATTTTGCATACTCGCTTTGTAAATTAAAAAGCCAAACAAAGAATGTACACTCATGATAATAGAATGTTCTTTTCAATTTCAAGCCTCCTTTCACTTCAAAACTCATTGTTGTGCCTTAAAACTTTTTTGGGGGTACCAATTAAAGTAAGTACAACAATGACTCAAAGACATGACATTTTCCCTGAAGAAAGTCGCCTCTTAATCTATCACAGGGAAATGTCACCCGGTTTGACACATGAAAAGAAAAATAAAAATTTGCTCCTTAGGAAAGAACCGTGACATAAAAAAAACCCTTGGAGTTTATTTCTATCTACTATCTACAAAGTCGATTGTAAAGCACGAGTCAAGAATTAATGGGAATGCAAAACCAACCCGTCAATGGCACTTCACAATATAACAATAAGAAAAACAGCCCAACAATTTTCATTTCTTTAAAACATGACAAGGGAATTCATTTAACTAAGCAACCAAACTAAATACTTAAAATATCAAAAGCAAAATAGCCCAACAAGAGAAACAATAGTCAATAATCAAATATTTAATACATCAAAAGTACTCCGTATCCCTAATTAAGAATTTTACATTGTTCCCAATATACAAAATAAGAACAAGAATGGAAAGAACTCCCTGAAATAACTACTCCTCTCCATCATCATCAACTGCCTCATCGTTACCACCACTCCTTCATGATCTTCCTCCCCTAAGCACGCCAAAAAGTCATCAATNCTCAGTCAGTCGTGCTATAGATCATCAACTGCCTCATCGTTACCACCACTCCTTCATGATCTTCCTCCCCTAAGCACGCCAAAAAGTCATCAATAGGTCCTCGGGCTGTGTGCAGGGTAGCCATGGCTTCATCTAAGAAGCTCACATCAATGTCGGTTATGGATGCCCCTGTTCCTCAAATCTCTCACATCAGCTCGAAGAGAAGAGATCGCTACCTCAACTATGTCAACTCTGGAGCACAACTTATTTAATATCAAAAATATCCTTCATCGCTTTCTTCACTGATTGCTGGATGAGGGCTGACAAATTCTGAGCCAACTTCCTAAGTTGATTTTCATGAGAGTAAGTCATCTTGGCCAGCTTTTGAAGCCCTCTTGGCTCAGAAGATAAAGGTGGTGGTGAAGACCACGGGAGCAGTATCTCTTTAGAAACAGGCCCGACATCTTAGGGTTTGGCTCATTGAGGGTGGGAGCCATTGGGGCTTCATCGAGGTCATGGGTGGTGGATCCTTTTGGAACATCCTAGGTTTGCAGCCTTTTTCTTTTGCTCTTGGGAGCATCGGCGTCTCTCTTTTTGTCAATGCTAACCACACTTGTGGCAGCGCTAGGCTTCTTATTTGGAAAGTAAGGAACCCCCATCTGAGCACATAGTAGGTTGATGAGAATAAGGTAAGGCATGGAAAGATCATGTTGTTGAGCTTTTCTCTTTATTTGAGTGGCGACCACTTCGCCGAAGTTTATGGGCACTCCGGATATGATACAAGAAATCAGGATGGCGGTCTCAGTGTGTATTTACTGATCATTCTTGAAGGGCACGAGGCGATAACACACAAACTATATCCACAATTTGACTTCAAATTTGAGGTCTTGCCATACAATTTCTCCTCCCTCGATGGCCCAAAGAGGTTGACCATTAGCAATAATTCGGGCCACCCATTGCAGTTGATTTTCTTTGTCAGCCACCCTTGCTACAAACTCGATTTCTAAGTAAATTTCATCACCCCAATAAATAGAATTAATGGAATCTAAGGTGATATCTACTTCCACTCCACTGACCATGACCGATGCGAGATAGGGAAACTCATCCACTTTCCCATTGTGTTTCATAGAATCTTGGCTCGCTTGATATGAGATGTAGAATTCCAGCACCAAGTTAGGGAAAAAATTGGGTAGATCATCCATGAAAATATGCCAATGCCGCTTATTAAATTATTTTTTAATGTTGGGGAAGTCATCCCCTAGCCCTTCTAGATCAAAGCATTTCTCCGGAGTGATTGACCGGCCTTGATACTTGAGGCAATACTCTTTCACGTCTTTCACACAGAATATGATGTCATCTCTACTGTTTGTCAGGTTTTTCTGCTCCTCGGCCTTACCCTTCCCTTTTTTCTTGGAGGAGGATGAGGTATTTCCCTTGTACGATCGCTTAGATAAAGTTATGTTCTTACAAGATCATGTGAGTGCTATCCACAAACCAACATCTTTTTGTATTTTTCATGAGGGAAATAAAAGAAAAAAACTATTCTAAACAAAGAACAAATATAAAAATATTGGATATCCAACAAAATGAAACAAGAATTTTCAACAACTGGCAACACTTGCTCTACACCTGCATTTTGCAGGTTGGGAACCGCGATTTGCAGATGTCAGGTGTTACGCAAACTCTTAGCAAAATTGACCAAGCACCTGCGTTTCCTTTACGTTTCATAGGTGATGATCCACGGCCTGCAGGTGTAACCTAGGAGGCAGGCAATGCACTTGAAGCCCAGCCCAGAACTTGTGTTATAACCTGCATTTCGTTGGTCTAACCTGCCACTCACAGGTACTCCGTAGTGCTTACTCTTTAGCATTTCACCATTTTGCACAAGTATAAACAAAATCAAAATCCAACGGGTACTAAAACTTCCCCGAAAGATCTATCAATAATACTAACCACACAAGATTATAATGACCACTTAACGACTTCCCTTAAAATGGATGTTACCCCGTCTATCATTGAAAAATATCAAGTGATCAATACAACCCAGATTTATCAAATAAATTTTACATTCCACCCTACTCACCCCCATTATCACATTTTCATCTATATTCAAGCACAAGAAAAGACATGACAAGTTTCCTTTAAGAAAGATGTCACACTATCTATCATCGGGAAGAATCATACATTTCAAGCAAATGAGTTACTCAGATTTCGCCCCCAACTAATATTCCAAAGCTCAAGAGCACATCCAATATATCAAGCATTATGAACAAGACTTTGTACCCACATAGTTTTGCAATTTTAAATTTCCCCACAATACCCACAAAAATCACTTCTACCAAGAGCATAAAGAACATTTAATGGGGAATGGGGGAAATATGGGTCAAGATAAAAAAATAAAATAATAGCATGCTTTTTGTGCGACAACCATCATTAAAATTCAAAGAACAAAGATGAAAAGCGAAAACATACCGAATAAGGTGAGAAAAGGAATGAAATTTGAAACTTGAAAATGACTTTCTTCAAAGGTAGTTGACCCAGGATCTTTACCTCTATTATTTGTAAGGGAAATGGTGAGTGATGGTAGAGAATAGTGAAGAAGGGTGGAATTTAAAGAAGGGGGAATGTGAAGGGATTGGTGGAATTGAAGGTGGGTTAATGGTCGAGCGTGGGAAGTTGAAGTGGTGGGTGATGATTTATGAAAATGGGAAAGTAGTGCAGAAAATGGGGGTATTGGAAAGTAGGGAGAAGTTTAAAATACATGGGTCGGACCATGGGTCAGGTTTGGTCAACATTTTAAAAATTCCATTCATACCTACGCTAGAGCCGACCTGCAGCAGCAGATTTGAAACTGTGAACCGTAGTTCAAGTGTAGGTAGCCTTTATTCTTCCCAGTTCCTTGCTTGATTCTACGCTAGACCTGTATTTCATGGATATGCACCTGCATTTCACAGGTGAGATGTAGGTCTCCTTCGTTTTTTCAAGATTCTCCCAGGTGTACTTGATAGGACCTGCGTTCCGCGGATGCTCACTTGCATTTTGCAGGTGAGTTGCAGACTCCCTTCAAGTTACCAGGCTTTCTGGATAAGGCTGCGCCTGGCCTGCACTTCGCGCATTGGTACCTGTGTTTTGCAAGTCCCACACAGGTGCTCTTCCCTTGTTTTCTTCCACTTTGTTTTCAATCCAATCAACCTACAAAACAAAAAACACAAACATGTGAAGAAAAAATGAATTTAAAGACACTTGGGTTGCCTTTTAAAAAATGCTTGGTTTAATATCACGGCATGACGGATAATCCTCACAACTTCATCATTCATCTAGAAGTTTGTCCTCCTCCTCAAGATCAACTCCTTGCTCATCTTTGTCATTCATCACTGCTATCACCTTGCATTCATCAGATGGTTCCGTTGGTTGACATACATTGAATGTTACTTCGCCACCACCAACCTGAAACTTCAGCTCTCCTAGGTCCACATTAACTAAAGCTCGCCCTGTGCACAAGAGTGGTCACCCCAAGATGATGGGCACCTCAATATCAATATCACAATCCAACACGACAAAGTCAGCTCGAAGGATAAATTTGTCAACCTTGACCAATACATCTACAAAATTTCCCACTGGGCATTTTATAGAACGATCTGCCATTAGCAACCTCATTGTTGTAGGCTTGGGACTTTCCAAACCTAACTTCTTGAAGATCATATCAAGTTTATGCTTGCACCTAGATCGCAGAGAGCTTTGTTGAACATGCAAACCCCAATTGTGCATGGAATAGGGAATGCTCCGGGGTCCTCTCTTTTTGGAGCAAGGTTACTTGCCATCACAACACTGTAATATTGTTACACCTCCACTGTGACCACATCAACTATTTTTTTTCTTTTTCAGAAGCTCCTTCATGAACTTTGCATATCCAAGTATTTGGAGCAAAACATCAACTAGCGGAATGTTGATAGACAACTTGCTAAACATGTCAATGAATTTCTAATTGATTGTATTCTTTTTTATTTGCTAGCCACTGAGGGTAAGGAGGTGGGACTCTAGGCGTTTGACCTTTAGCATTGGGGCCCTCCTTTCCCTCTTCATCAACATTCTCAGTTTGAGGAGGAGCATCAACTTCTTCTTCCTCTAACCTCACTTTATCATTAACACCAATAGGTACTTTTGGCACCTCCTCATTTACTTCATCTTCATTTGTTTTGGAATCAACAACTATCTTGGGCTTATCGCTCGCATTAGTAACAACTTTCCCACTCCTAATGACAATAGCCATGTAATGATTATCTTTCTTTGGGTTTGGAATCATGTCACTTAGAAGAGTTCCTTTCATTATTGGGTTTATTTAGGTGAAAATGTGATTCATTTGAGCCTCCAAGTGTTTAATTGAAGTTAAATGAGAGCTCATCGTTTGGGAGAGGTTAGACACCTCCCCTTTTAACTCTCTCACACCACTATCAGTGGACTCCACTCTCTTTAATACCCAAGAAAGTATCTCTCAATTTTGGAACTCCCCACATCACTTACACTCGGCTACATTAGGGCCATATATCTTTAGGAGGGGGAACATATGGGTTTGCACTACTGTTGTATCTATCCCTATCTAGTTCGAGCTCTCGATTCCTCTACCTTTTGTCTCTATCACCGCATCCTTGGTTTTTACCTTGATCTCTCCAAACTTGATTCCCATAATGAGGACGCCAAGGGCCTTGATTGGAACATTGGTACCCTTTACGGGAACTCATCATCTAGGCAGCCATGAATGCACTCCTCGTCATACCTTGGCGGTGAAGCATCTCCCTCATATTGGTTGGGACCTTAGGTTCCCAAAACATTAACTCCCTTAGCTCTTGACCCCAACAAGAGTTTTTTCATCAACTCAACCAGGGTCATCATCTTTGCTAAGGTCTTATCCCTATCTTCATGGTGCCTCCTCAACTCGGCTGCAAGATGGCTAGAAGATGCACCACTTGCGGAAACCTCGGTGTCCTTCGCGTGCCAAGCTCTATTCATTTTGGTCATACTATTAAGAAGTGCCTTAGCCATGCAAAATGTTTGGTCCATGATTGAACCTCTTGCAAGATTGTTGGCCACTAATTTGTTTATAGAGTCAAGAGACCTATAGAAACTTTGGAGCAACACCCCATCGGGCAGACCATGGTTGGGGCAAATGGCGACTTTCTTTTTAAATCGAATCCAAACTTCATGAATGGGCTCCCCCAGGGAGTTGATGAAAGTTTGTGATTTTGTCTCTCAACTGTAGCATTCAGGATGGAGGGAACAACCTATCCAATAAGGCTTCAGTTAGCTCATTCCAAGAGGTTATGAAACCGGGAGGCAACTCCTCCAACCACACTGTGGCTTTACCCATCAATGAGAACGGGAATAGATGCAACCTTATGGACTCTTAACTTATGTTGGTAATGTTGAACGGTTGATATATTTCTATGAAGTTCTGGAGGTGCAGATTAGAATCCTTGGAAGGTTGTCCTCCGAATATACCTTTCATTTGTAAAAAGTGTAGCATGATGCTCGTGATGTGAAAGACCGCATTCACAATTGTGGGTGGTAAACGAATGACACCAACCATATCATTAATCATGGGATCATCCTCTCCCTTCATTAAACCATCCACGCTACTTGCATTGCTGGCATGACTCATTTTCACACACCTAAACAAACAACAAAAACCCAACCACATGTAAAAACAACACAAGATGCAACAACAAAATTGAATTACTAAACAACTAATGGCAATAACACTCAACTCCTAGGCAACAGTGCTATTTTCTAATAATGCTCAATAGATCTCTCCTGATTAAGGGAGGTGACATCGGTCATTGTCAAAAACAAAAATACTTGACGAGTGTCAGGGTTGAATCCCACAAGAAATTGAAGTAGATCAACCAAGAGATGTAAAATGAATCAATTTATCATGCATCATTATTTATAACTTAAAAAGGAAAAATTGGGGGAAAAGGAGTGAATTATAAAATTCTAATTTTAAAACAAAACAAGGAAGGTTTGATTGTTGCAAGCAATGAGAATAAAGTAGGGATGTGCTTTTAAGGGGGCATCGATTGGATTGGGGTTAATTAACTAGTCTCAAACATCAATTAGAACATGAATAGCAATGGCTAGGGCTACATACTATATTTCTCAACCACTTGGGTGAACTTGGCTTGAATTTTTTCAAACCCCAAGGTTACAACTATCAATCAACCATTAAAAAATTGAGGAAGAGCCGAGTTATCTATTGCCTCAGTCCTTAATGGATTGTGAAAATAGATTTTGACTATCTCTAGCTCAACCCCACATATCCACAATCCAAATCCTCATTAATCCTTCCTCACCCAGATCTTACTTCTCTCTTTCATGCAAAAGTAAGATAGGAAGATTACATCAATATTTGTAACCATTAATTTTAGCATTCAAACTTGGAGGAAATACTAGATTCATGAATTATAATTAAATTTAAGACTAAATCAACAACACCCAATCCATTCTAAACCCCAATCATGTACACATCTTTAGCAACTAAATTAGCTACTCATAGATGAAGTAAAAGAGAAGATACCCATGGGTAATTCATTAACATTCATCATATTAAATAGCAATTCTAGCTTTCAACATTCTGCTACAATAGTGTACTTAGCTCAAAAAAGCAAATAAGAAGAAGAAGAACAATGTATTCTTCTCTTTCTTTCTCTACTTCTCTTTTCTAATTCAAAGCTCCAATGTAAAAGTTGTATCATGTATGAATACCAATGGGGAAATTCTGCATATTTCCTTTTTTGCACAGCTTTCCTCATATGCCCTTGGAAGCTTCCACGTTGAATGTTTTTGTTACACCCCGTAAGATTCCCGGCACCTAGATGGCCTATTCGCGTGTTGGTTAAGCATATTTGAAAGCCATACATGCTAGAAAAAGGCCCAGAAAAGGATCGGACGAGAACTTGTCGAACCATTGCGGAAGGAGCCGGGGCAGAGCCCCTCCGCGATGGCAGCGTGTCACGGAGGCGGGGCCACCGCGTTGGCTCCATGACACGTTGGGCCTGTCCAGGCCCAACGGCCACCGCGTTGGCTCCATGACACGCTTGGCCCGCCTGCCCAAGTATATAAAGCCTCACTTTGGTTTTAATTCGATAAAGATCATCTTATAATTTTAACTCGTGGAGAAAAACAGAGAGAGAGAGCCGAAGGGGAAATAAAATATCGTTCGATTACGCTGTCAAACGTAGTCAAATTCCAACAACTCGTGTACCGAGGTATTGAGCAGCAGCGAGCATTCCTACGAATTTTGTTTCTCGAAATACAAATTTCGCAAATTGTCGAGCTACCTGACTAAGGTAAGTAGAATTGCTCCAAACTAGTGTTAATATGCTCCTAGCCTTAAAGTGAATACTTCTCCCTTTTGACTTCCAAAATAGCAAGTTTTTGACCGTTTTCCGACATAAGCCTAAGTTTAGGCTATGAAATATATCGAAAGTGACGTTGTCTTTCGAATAGAGATGTAATTAGTACTAATTGACGTGTATATGAATGCAAATGGGAGAAATAGCTGGAGTACCGACGAGCTTCATCCGACAATGATAACTCGCGAGGTTAAGGTATGTAAAGCCGCTTTCTTTCTGCAAGTTAGCAAACTCTTTAGCCTTGTAAATATAGTAAACTCCGTAATTGAGTTCCCGGAGTTGAATGTTGGGAATTGAGTAAGTTCAAGAAATCGTTTGCGTTGTCAGACAGGCTCGCACAAAGTTAGTAAAGCATGCGCCAAATGGCGAATTAGCATTCCGTATTCGCATAGCCTCTATTATATGATTAGCAAGCATGTTGTTAGAATAAAGTGATACAAACATTTTTAATAAAGTTAATAAAGTAAAATCGAGTATAGATGTACGTGATGGCTAGCGATTAGCCATTTAGATGTAAGATATTCGCTACGATTAGCCATTCGTACGTACAACATCTTGGCTACATTAGCCATACAAGCTAGATAAAGATTAATAATCAAGATAAAACAAGATAAGAATAAGATAAACACAGAAAAGAGACGAATAAGAAATCGAATTCGTATAGTACTTTTCAGCTTAAACATGCTTGCTATATATAATGTGCTTATTGTTTGTGGAGACTTGATGTTGTTGTGAGGGCATCTTATTGAGCGTCCTCGCCCCCACTGAGCGGGTGGGTTTACGCTACTCCAACGAGGGTATGCTGTCTCGCTTTGACGAAGATGGATAAGCTTTTCCTATATCAGTTGGACAAGACATGCATGTATATTCGTTGAGCGCAAGCGCCAGAGAATGTAGATACAAGCCAAGCATGTATAGCGTATAGGAGTCCTTCTGACTCGTACACGTTATTTATACGGAGGCTATGGCCCGAGCCGAGACCAAGGGGCCGGGCAGAGGTGCTCCTCGTTAGCGTAATGAGTGGTGTGACTTATTTTTGGTCGGTTTTGACCAGTAGGGGTATATAGATTGTTTGCTTCGTTTTGCGCCATCCTGCCTTATGGGGGTTGGTATTGGCTCTTGCTTGATACTTGTATATCTATTTATGTGCTATATACTAATTAATAGACAAGAGGCTGCCGCGCTTGGCTGTGTACGCTCCCGCCCTACGCACGTAAAGCCCGATTCCGCCTATATCGCCCAGATTCGGGGCTTATCTCCCCGCTATTCAACATTTGCTAGTTATGTGTTTACTATGCAGCTTGTATTATTTCAAGAGCTTTGCATACTCAACATTTCGCCGTATTGACGCCTCATTGGGGCGCCGTATTACTTGGCTCGCAAAATTCTCATGTAATTTGGTGAGGCGACCGTGATTCCCAAATAGCCCATAGAGTCACGCTCCTATCATCCGAGTCTGATTTCCGTGAGGTGTAGCTCTTTTCCTTTTGTTGTACAAAGAGTGGGTAGGCTGATCATTTCTTTCGCATCATAGAGGCCAGAGATTGTATGTATTTATCTTCCCAATGGGCGTATGAGCCTGGCCGTGTGAGGCCGTGCGCCGTTATGCTTGTTTAGCATTCTATTTATGTTGGCCGTGTGGGGCCATAGTTTGATAAGTAGTGGTGACCTTGCCTGGTAACGTGAGCTATTCGGCATTTTTCCATGTTGAGTTTCGTATGACTAGACAAAGATGGTGGGCCTTGTCGGCCCGCATAGGTTCCTTGTTGTGAGTATGTTTCTGGTTAGCTGTTTTTACAGGCACAGGTGGCTATAGGCCCAGTCGGCCGGAGGCTGTGTTTATAACCGTTATATAGACCTTTATTTCCAGAAATCAGAAATAGAGCTAGCCAGACACCAGATGTGCTTAGGCTCACCAGTTAGCAGTTCAGGTCCTACTAGGGCACCAGGTACCAGTCATACCCCCCAAGGCGGGGCGTGACAGTTTTCAAGAGTTGGACATTTTTTCCCTGTCAGTGATTTGGTCACTTGCGTGGCACCTGTGTTTAGTAAGTGCCCATCTATGAGCTGCATATCCCTCGCAGGTCCTAGCATTGTGGCCTGGCCTCCTTCTGTGGTTACACTTGCATTTTGTAGGTGCCAACTTTTGCTTCACAGGTTCCTTTCTTCTTAGCATTAGTGTTGACTGCGTTTGCACCTGTGTTTCGTAGGTGCCCTTCTGCGTTGGCTGCGTTTGCACCTGCGTTTCGTAGGTGCCCTTTTGCGGAACACATGTTCCTTACTTCCAGCATAGTGCTTTTTGTTCAATACCTATAAAATCAAAGAGAACAGACATAAAACCTTTCTAATTTATGTGAAAACAATGCAAAAGCCCATGCTTAAAAGCCTAATGAGTAAATAAATTACCAACTCATCACCAATTTGTCAAGATGTTTCAGTTTCATGACCAAATTCATCTAGATGTTTTAGTTTTTTGGACCAATTCATCTATACATGTATTTTTGTGGATTTTCATAGAACCTTTTCACTCTTCGACTTATAAAAATTTAGGTTCTTCTAGCCTCTGAAGCGTCACCATGAATTCAAAATGTGAGCATGATTTTGACTTCTTTGTCTTTAATAAAACATTCATAACTTTTTTCTCCGAACTAGGATTAACGAAAGGTTTGATTCATTGAAACCTTGACTCAAAGATCTTTAATTTAATATTTTAATGCCTTCTAGTTACTCGTATATTGGGATATATGCTCATTTAGAGTTGAACATTGCCAGCCAATTCAATGTACGCTTCGTATTTCTCACCGTACATGCATAGCCTTCCACCTACGACTAAGATATGGTCCGTACATTTCATGTATGGTATGTACATAACTATTACCTTTCCAAACAGTAGCTTTTCCATTCTATTTCCATCCAAAACTCAATGTACCATATATACAATCTATGACTGTACTTAACACTAAACTCAACACAATACCTTCAAACTTGATCTTTCCAATCTTAAATCAACTCAAAACATACATAGCACTTCATCAAGCATAAATAAGTCTTCCAAACACTTAAAAATCGCTAAAAAATTTCCGTGTTGGGTCAAGTCACCTATATTAAATCAGGTTAAATCTTAGCCCGTGGGTACGAGGTATTACATGATAGCGCAAGTCCTATTGAAGGGAGGAAACTATAAGGAATGAGCTAGATTTATGAGGACGACCTTAAGAGCAAGGAAGAAGTTTTACTTCGTTGATGAAATAATCAAAAAGTCAAGCGAAGGAGTTGTCGAATCTAGAAGATTGATGAACTATAAAATCAATATTGTTGTCATAAATTTACAAATCATTGAACCTACGCTTCACTCAATATATCACATAATTAGAAAGTATAGGAATTGTGGACCAGTATTCGGGACGGCTTCGCGCTTGTGAACGATCCTCAGATGCAGCAATTGAAGATTTAACTTGCCGGATGTAAGCCGGGGTGTGACCATAGTTGTTTATTATGGTAAGCTGACTAGGCTATAGGAGAAATAGGCTAATTACAAGAAGATCCTAATATACAAGTGTAGAAATTGCACTTACAATTTGGCAGCAACACTAGAAACTAAGAAATAGGAGGAAAAAGTACATCTTTTTCTCATGGGATTGAATGAAGCAAAATACGGGACATTGAGGACTAATCTACTGTGTAGGACCCATTGTTAGTCTTGAATGGAGTTTATTAAAAATTGATACAAGAAGAAGGATGAAAGGAGTCACTCATGGGAATGATGACCGAAATGAAGCCATAACATTTGCAATATAAAGAGGATACAGTTACCGAGATCAATGAGAAGAAGGAATAGTAACATGATTTGTTCGCATTGCAAAAAATAGGGCATGATGCCGAAATATGCTATCAATTTGTAGGATACCTAGAATGATGAACAAACAATTTAAAGTATGAGGGAAAAAAGGAGGTTGAGGTAGAGGTCAACCGCATCAGTAGAGAGGGGGTTCGGGAATTAGCCAAGGAAGGAAACATTATCGGGCTAACACTGTAATGGCTAAAAATGGGAGATCACCATACACGGGATAAGTTAACACAAATCGAATGAAACCCTGAGATTAAGCTTCGAGGATTGGTGAACTGTGATAGAGATGTTGAAATCTCAAAGATCAAATTCAAAAAGGACAAGATGGATGGTACGGTTGAAAATAAAATCCTGGATCATTGACATTAGGGCCACCAATCATGTGATAGGTAATGCAGAAGGACCACATGGTCAACGGGATATTCCAAAATATCCTATTTTATTTTCAAATAGAAGCAACTCGGTGGCTACCAAAGAGGATTAAGTTATACTAAATTATTCGATATGACTAAAATATATCCTTTATGTCTCAGATTTAACATGTAATTTAATTTCTGTATCACAATTAATTGATCATTTGAATTGCAATGTCATATTTAATAAATTCTTGTATGCTATGTAGGATCCCACCACGAGAAAGCCAATTGGAGAGGATGAACATCGAGATGGACTTAATTATTTTCAAAATGTGCCACGAATTCAGACTACGAAGGTGGCAGTTGCGGATTGAATCAATTTTTGGCATAAATGACTGGGCATCCTTTTGTACAAATGATAAAATTAATTTATGCTTTAGGACAAAAGAAAAATCGTGAAAGATTAAATAGAGATTGTGATGTATGCCAAGGAAAAAAACAAAACCAAAAGTATTTTTTTGAGTAATAATACAACCACTCAAATTTTTGAATTGATTCATTGTGATTTACGGGGACCTTATAAGACTCCTCCTTTTTGTGGTGCTTCATAGTTTTTGAGTATTATAGATGTCCGTTCTTGAGCAGTGTGAACCTATTTGTTGATTGATAAGAAAGAAGTGTTTGAACTATTGAAAAACTTCTTACATCGGTAAATTAATAGTTTTTCAAGTAGGTGAAGACAGTTAGAAATGATCTTTCATAAAGATAAAACGAATCTCTAAAATTTTAGATATAACTCAAACACTTATGCCTTTTCTCTATTTTTAATCTTAAAAGGTCCAATTTGTGTCACAAAAAAGGACTTCTCTTCCTAACATCACCAAGTTTGTTTATTTTTTCATTTTTCAAAATCTTTTTAGTAAAAAAATGAAATTAATTGCTATATAACTTTTAGCATACAAATTTCATTGTACGCTTCATTCACAATATCAGTTATCTAGTATTATATGTTTTTACATTAATTAGTCTTAGGCTCGCACGATGAGCGAAAATATTAGAAAATATTAGAAAATATTAATTACGTATGAATATTATTTAAGATGTCTGAACATGTTAGATCTTATTACTTTAGTAAAATGGAGCATGACGTCAGATAAAAATGTATGTTGTTTTAATTAAAGAATTTTCTTAATTATAGCTAGTGTAGTTAAAGCTATCTTCATATATGGATCAAAACTACATGCACGCGTAAAATAATAGCACATGGTATCTATTTCATAAATTGTTATTATTATTTTTTATAAAAATCATATTACCATTAGAGACATTACTTCCATTAGAATAGTCTAAACAAACAGTAGATAGAACAGACCTCAAATGATTATAATAATCCACCCTGATGAACCAATATAAAATAAAAATTTTACGTTAGAACATTAGGTATGACCCTGCAGATGAATACAAAAGCAGCGTCAAAATATTAATTTTTATGAACACATTTTTTATTGCGACGAACTTGGCTGTTTTGAAATCATTGTTTTGATAACTATGAAGCAAAGAATATCATCATTCTGTACTTTGCAAAAAGAAAAATACACTATTAGAAAAGAAATTATAAACTCATCAACATGCATTGTATGCAATTAGAGAACTTTTTTTAACTAAAGCTCATGTCTAATCTTCATATATTTACCAAAATAATATGTACGCGTAAAATTTCTCAAAAGTGGAGAAAGGTATCACGCAAAATATTTGGATTATAAACTCATCAACATGCATTGTATCCCATTAGAGAACTTCTTCTTTTTAACTAAAGCTCATGTCTAGTCTTCATACATTTACCAAAATAATATGTGTGCGTAAAATTTCTCAAAAGTGAAGAAAGATTTCACGCAAAATAGCTTTATCCAAAATGTCCTCACATGTAAGATCATTATTAGATTCAAGAACACTATCAAGTATACTATCAAGAATTAGAACACACAAATAAAAAATAGCACTTCGTAAACAAGTATCACCTTATTTTCAAACAATTCTTCCCGATATGCGTACTAACATCCTCCAAGAAGATATTTCCGTCAAAGAAAAAGGTATCATTAATCTATAGTGGGTTATCAAATAATTTTTAGCCCTAAAAAATAACTACATCGCCATCAATGATCTCACTATCATCGACATTGTATTTAAAGAGATAACAATCAATTAAAGATGTATAATCAAAACATGTAATCTTATTCTAAAAAGACAAATGTCATCTTTCAAGATATTTTCAATCACATGATCTTTACGAGGAAAACAAGTTATAATATCTTCAAATAGAGATATGCTCAAATAATCAGTACTCCTATTCAAATTACCAACCTTATCAAAGTCACTATCACATCAAAAATATTCTCAATTAGTGGACTAGCATCACAAGCAAGTTGATCAACACTAGTTTCACAAGACTATTTATTATCCTTAAAAATACAAATGTCATGATACTAGGTGAACACAAATCAGTTTGCAAGAAGAATCAATTCGGTCATCAATAAAATCAACTAGTGTATGAACACTTCTAACAATGACATTATCATCACATGAAAAAGAATCATTAAACTCCTATAAAGACAAAATTTTTCTCATAATTTGTTTATTCAAAATATTTGAAGTGTTGGGTTTAGTTATTTTACTTAGAAGTTCATACAAAGAATCTTCTTTACCTTGGAGAGAAGATCCCAATTCCATGTTTTCAATCACATCAAGCCATTTATTCAAGGGGAGGCAACCATACTCATTATTTTCTTAATTTTAGCTCTTAGGCACTTATGTTCCTTTATTCGTCAGTTTTGTACCTACACAAGAACTTTCAAAAAGAGAAGAGGAGAAAAAAGTAAGAAGGTTAGATTGATTTTGTGACAAATCTCTCACTTCACTCTACACATCTTTTGCTTTTTCAATCTAGGGTTGCCATGATTCACTCCATTGCTCTTCTCGATCTTTTTAATATTTTTATGGGATTCGAAATAAGTGCCCAAGAGTCCTCAATGAGGGTTAGGTGAAGTATGTGGAAGGAGAAGTTTTCCTCTTTCGTCTATTACATAATCATACCGGTCTTGCTCATATGACTTCCATTCTTTTGAAACTAAGGATATCCTAAACATAAGTGATAAGTATCCACAGGAAGAACATCACAACAAACCTCCTCTTAGTATTCACCAAGTGAAAAGGAGACGTTCTGACACTCATTAACTCAACATCCGTAAGGGATTTGTTTCAACACACAAGGTATTCCCAACCATTCAACCACATGAGGAGTGAGGAACTTGTTATAGCAATGGTCATCAAAGATAAGAGAGGATCCCATATAACAGAAACATTCACCTTTATTTTAAGAAATTGTCTCTCCGGTTCAACCTTCATTTGAGTCATCAAATTTTCTCCATTTTTAGAACCTAGTCATGCTTCCATCCTAACTCCAACATCATATCCATTCTAGGAACATGACACCATTATTTTAGGATAAGAAGCATGAGATTTAGTATTTCTATAAGTAGGAAATGACATTCTTGCTTTCTCATTGGATGACTTCGACTTGTCCCAACACACCCACACACCACTTTGATTAGGATAAAAATGCCACAAGTCAATGCATATGAATGTCCACTATCGTCATGGACATTTTTATCACAACTTTCATTTTCATGGGGATCTTCATCACAAGACTCAAAGGGCATGTGGGAAGAAGATTATATCTCAAGTCGTCTTCATTCTCATGGTGGGTAGTGTGAGAACCCTCACCACCATCATCATAAGATCTATGAGTACTACTTTCTTTATATTCACCTTCAGAATAGTAGCTCTCATCTCTATATTGCCCATGATCGTGGTGATCACCTTCGTAGTATCCATCATCATACTCATAGCCTCTATCACTACAAGCATAGTCTCATATATCATCATCACAAGGATATGAAGCTTTGGATGACATATTTTCATATATCTCCTTGTACCTACAAAATAAGTAAAAAAGATTAGTAATAAAAACTCCTCATTATTGCTCATGTTTGCACTCTTTTGTTCTTGGCTAGCGCTACTCAAATGTACTGACACTCTCTTGCCTTTTATCACTCTAGGATCTGGCCAAAGTTGTTATTCCAGTCGATCAATCTCTTGTCAAGAGTCACAAAAAGACTTTCAGAATAAAATGAGTTTTGGTTGAATGAAGAGCGGACGACTCTAAAAAACTAAAAAACTTGAATAAAAAATGAAGTCAAATGAGAAATACAACAAAATAAATTGGGATGAAAGAAAATACTGACTCAAAGAACCAAATAATACTTAATAGGGATTACTGCTATATATATTCAAGTTACAATGTCAAAAGAAGAAGAATTAGATATCGAACTACGATTCATACTAAGAAAACTTGTATGAAGTTGTCAGGGTTGAAATTCATGGATGGCTGTCATGGGTGGCCAACGTGGGTGACATCGTGGTCCAAAATTTTCAAACAATAGCTATGTGGGTGGCCGACGTGGGTGATTTCAGAAGCTTCAAAAATTAGAAAAATGTCACGTGGCTGAGCTATGTGGGTGATGGACATGGGCCACATAAGGCTATATGGGTGATTTTAGAAGCTTCAAAATTAATAAAGATCACATTGCTGAGCTACATAAGTGATCTACATGGACCATGTCGGGCTATGACACGTGGGCCATGTAGGTTGAGACACATGAGCCACTTTTTTGGCTACTCTTCGACATAATTTACTTAGTATTTATCCCTTTTGGATTCAAAAATACCTTTTTCAACTTGTTCAATTGGGGTTTTAGATCAAACTTGTATGTTTTGATTCTTCTCCACCAAAAACCTTTGAAGAACATCAAGAACACTCTTGAATTTTAAATTTTCAATACCCTTCAAATTATGGAATTTACTCAAATTTCAGTTTCTTGCTCCTTATTACTAGGCAAACAAAGTCCAATAACTTTGAAACTCAAATTCATACTCAATCTTCAAGACATATTTGCAATTTCTTCAAGCCTTCAAACCTATCAATGATAGAATCATCCAATCAATTCAAACGACTTGAAATATTGGATTTAGACTCAAATTACAATTGGAAACACGAATAGAGGGTAAAAAACAACAAACAAACACAAGAACTATGCAACTCTTTTTTTCTGATTTTTTGGACTGATTTTTTAAGAATTTGTTTTGGTTAAACACAAGAGTCGATTAGTGGGAAAAATATGTACTTAGCTATAATACCAAATAATGCAACATTGATATGCGAAAGAAATCCTAAATCTAAGAACAAGAAATAAAAGATAGAAGAAAGACATAAGTAAAGGAATTAATTGACAATTAAAGTTATAAAAAACTAAAACCTTCAATTAATTGGAATAAAGAAAGCACCAATTTTATAAACATGCCCTCAAGAGGAATAAATCCTAAAATAAACAATTCTACCAGTATTGAGTTATAACAAAGGCTCTAGCCTCAACTCTAACAAGAGTTTAAATCTTCTCAAAATCACCATAAAATCAAAATCTACCTAATAAAATTACATAGTGCAGTGTTTATACTAGTTAAGTTAAGAATAATGTAACACCTCGGGCTTCAAAATGACTCCTTGAAGGAAAAAAACTGAAGTTGCAGGTCTGGTGCAGAGGATTGACGGTAGAATAGACGGCTCGTCAATGGTGAGCCTTATGGCCCATCAATGGTGAGCCTGACAGCCCGTCAGCCCATCGATGGATCGTCACATGTACCGTCGTAGGCAAGCCTCTATGTCCCTACGCGACGGAGGATAGGACGCCCAATTATTCAATTTCAGCCCGATCTCCAGGGGCAATTTTGTAATCTTCCAAGCTTCTAATCCCTAAGTGACACATTTTAGGGATTCTTAAGGGTATAATTGAAGGTTTTACTTAATTTATTCCTTACTCCCATACACAAAAGTTGGAAAAGATCAAGGCTAAGAATTCTTCATCAAGTTTCTTTCAAATCCTTTTTGGTTCTTCAAATTTGGTTGCAAGTTCATCAAATCCAGGTATGTAGGGCCATGAATGGGGGATTTCTTTCACTCTCATGCCTAATTTCTTCTCTAATTCATGAATTCAAGTCTCCAATTAAGTGTATTGAAAATTCTAGGGTTTAACCTAATTTCATGCAAATACTCATGCTATATCTATAGGTCCAGCCCATTCATGTTTTCTTTGATGATTTAAGACTATTAGGGAAGATTTTACTCTTAATTTAATTATTAAACAATGATTTTAAGTTTATGAGAATTATGCCTTATTATGCATGATTAATGAAATTCAAGTATATGAGTCTATGATTTCAAATATAATGAATTATCTAGTATGCATGAATGTTTATGAATTCTTAACTTATGATTTCATGATTTTGAACTATGAAGTCTATTTCAAGTATGTATTATTTTATGACTTGGGCAAGCCCATGCAAAGTTAAGTATGCTTATTTTAAGCCAATGCTTACAAGATTAGTTTATGAAATGTTTCGAAGTCAAGACTCCCAATATTCATACTTAAGCTATGTTTTGAGAATATTATTATATGAGAAATATGCATGTTTTTAGAGTAGTGTCTAACACCGAGTAGGCTAGGAATTTCAGGGACCTCAGTCTCTGAACTATGCGCCAACATAGGATTCTTATTGGGACCTCTCAAGAGAGTGCTTCCTCTGCCAGAGGGCACACCCGTGATATTACACCTCATTTGTCCTTTGCTTTGGAAAGACTTAGGATGGCTCTCCTCCACGTGGGCAAGATGTGGGATCATCATGCGCTCATACATGATGATTGTCAGTTATAATGTGTCTCCCATTATTCCTAATGATTTCAGTTACTCATGTTCAGGAATCATGATATTATGTTTTATAGCATAGTTGACCCATTGATCAATTTATGAGCTTTCATTTACGATTTCAAGCATGGAAAGTTATATGATTTCTATTTCTATACCTCGGGTTATTTGTTCAAATTATGATGAATAGTTATGATTATGTATATTTCAGATATATGACTTTTAACATGTGGTCCTTACTCTCATGATCTATATTGATTTATATTTATGATTTCAACTAACATTTTACTAAGCATGTTTTACTTACTTGTATACTCAGTACATTCAAAGTACTGATCACATACTCTATGCTATATCATCTCATGATATAGGTTTCTGTGATCCAGATCAGTCTTACTACTAACTCGCATCCACTTAGTTCAGTTTCATCCCGCTTTTGGTGAGTCCTCATCATCCGAGGATGTTTGTTAGTTTATGATTGTTATGTTTTATTTTGTGTCATACTTGGAGTTAGCTGGGGGCTTGTCCGAACATCTCATCAGTTACTAGAGGCTTCCAGACATAAAGTTAGTATGTTCAACTTGTGACTTAGCATTGTGATATTGTAGCTTTTATTTACACTTTATGATATTTAGAGTTTTGCTTATCCATGCTTAAGTAAATTTCCACTTGATTTTTCTCTTAAGTCATGCTATGTATGTACCATGGGTTATCTTAGAGTTATTCATAGTTCTAGGTCCCATGTATCGGTCCGAGGTCTCAGCTCTGGTTGTGACAAACTTGGTATCATAGAAAAAGGTTTAGGTATGTACTAGAATGTCTAAAAGCCGCATTAAGTAGAGTCTTTTCCATGGGTGTGAAGTGCACCATACTTATAGGGAAGAGGCTATGAGACATTTTAGGAAATTTCCCTTCTTTCATGATCTATATCGTGCGATGAAGTACCTCCCTATATTCTTCTAACTGGTGCTATACGCGTTTGCAGAAATATGCCTCCACATATAGTCAATGGTAGAAGAAATGGCAATAAAAATGGCCATGGAAATGGCAATAGAGATGGGCATCAACCAACCCCACCAACTCCAGCGGATCCCTTGCCTGACTAACTTACTCATGCCGAGTTTCGGGATACTTTTCAGATATTGGCTTAGGCTATGATATCCTAGGTCAACCAGCAAGAAGTGGCTCATGTTCATCAAAATAGGAATATGGCAGCGAAGAGAGTACGAGACTTCCTTAGGATGAGTCCACCCGAGTTTCTTAGGTCGAAGGTGGATGAGGACGCACATGAGTTCATATAGGAGGTGAAGAAGATCACCCAGATTATGGGGGTGAATGGAAAGAAGAGTGTAGACTTAGATTGCTATCAGTTGAAGGTGGTTGCTCACATATGGTTTCGACAGGAAGAAGAGCAGGGGAGTAGGTGCGGTTCCCATGGGCTGGGATGAGTTTGTAACTACTTTCTTGGATAGGTTCTTTCCTTGGGAGTTGAGAGAGGCAAAGGCAGCTGAGTTTTTCAATTTGAAGATGAACAACAGGACTGTCTAGAAGTATGCTTTAGAGTTTACCTGGTTGTCCAAGTATGCACCGAAAATAGTTGCTGATCCGAGGGCTCGTATGAGCAAGTTTGTGAATGGAGTAGTAGGTTCACTAGTGAAGGACTGCAGGACTGCCATGTTGATCAATGATATAGATTTCTCCCGACTGATTATATATGCCCAGCAGATAGAGACAGAGTTCATGAAAGAGAAGGAGAGAGAGAGGCAAAGAGGGACAGGACAGGGAGTCATGGGCACTTTCAGCAGAGATTCGATAGTGGACATCACCTTTATTCCACCAGAGGTCGTCAACCCTAGTTTTCTCATCAGCCAATGTTCCATCCAGACCTCGAGGAAATCAGAGAGGCAGAGCGACAGACTCTAGGGGTTAGAGGAGAATGTTAGGGGAGCACACTTTTCCAGCTTGTAGGAAGTGTGGCAAGAAACACCCAAGAGAGTCTTGGTTGGTACGATAGTTGTTTCGGGTATGGGAAGCCCAGACATATACTCAAAGATTTACTTTTAATTAGACAGGCCAACAATAGAGGTCGTGCCCTAGCTACCACTTCAACAGCTCCTGCAGCTCGCCCATCTCAGCATGACACCTCTTCTAGTGTGGGTGGCAGACAGCGCCAGGTTATGTTCTATGCACTATCTTTTCGACAAGATTAAAAGGTCTCTCTCGATGCGGTCACTGGTATGTTACGAGTATTTCATCTTGATGTGTATACATTGTTAGATCCAGGGGCTATATTATCTTTCGTGACTCCTTATGTTGCTGTGAGTTTCAAAGTCAGTCCCAAAATCCCGTCAGAACCCTTCTTAGTTTCTACTCCTGTCGGTGAGTCAGTTTTAGCTCGATGGGCATATAGTAATTTTCCTATCATGATTCTTTAAAAGGTCACCTCAGCCAATTTAGTGGAGTTATATGTGATCGATTTTGATGTTATAGTTGGTATGGATTGGTTACATGCATGTTATGCCTCAGTCCGTGTGGTAGAGTTTTGATTTTTGGGTAAGCCAATCCTAGAGTGGAAGAGTAATTCAGCGGTGTTTGTAGGTCACTTTGTTTCCTACCTCAAGTCCAGGAATATGATTTTCAAAGGCTGTGTGTATCACCTAGTTTGGGTCAAGGATTCTACGTTCGAGACCCCGACTCTTCAGTCTGTCCCTATTGTATGTAAGTATTTGGAGGTGTTTCTTGATGATCTACCAGGAGATTGACTTTGGTATTGAACTTCTCCCTGATGCGCAACCTATATCCATTCCTCTTTAATAGAATGGCTCCAGCCGAGCTAAAGGAGTTGAAAGAGTAGTTCAAGGATCTCCTAGATAAGGGTTTCATCAGGCCTAGTAAATTCCCATGGGGTGCTCCAGTTCTCTTTGTCTGGAAGAAGGATGGTTCCCTTAGGATGTGCATTGATTATTGGTAGTTGAACAAGGTCATGATCAAGAATAAGTATCCCCTCCCTAAGATTGATGATTTGTTTGACCAGTTTCAGGACGCTAAGTGCTTTTCAAAGATAAACCTCAGATCCAGCTATCACCAGCTCAGAGTTAGGGAGAGTGACATACCGAAGACAACCTTCAAGACTCAGTATGGTCACTATGAGTTCATAGTTATGTATTTTGGACTAACAAATGCTCCTGCTTCTTTTATGGACTTGATGAACATAGTGTTCAAGTAGTATTTGGATATGTTCATGATTGTCTTCATAGATGATATTCTCATACACTCTCGGATCGAGGAGGAGTATGCCACTCATTTGAGGATTGTGTTGCAGAATCTCAAGGATCGCCAACTGTTTGCTAAATTCAGAAAGTGTGAGTTTTGGGCTGAACTTAGTAGCATTTTTGGGCCATGTAGTTTCTAGTGAGAGTGTATAGGTGGACTCTTAAAAGATAGAAGCGGTGAAGAATTGGCCTATATCTGTTAGTCTGATAGATATTAGGAGCTATTTGGGTTTAGCTGGCTACTATAGGAGGTTCGTAGAGGAATTTTCATCCATCATAGGGGAATATGTTCTTGTCTTTGTTGTGAATTAAAGGTAAGATTCANCTATATCTGTTAGTCTGATAGATATTAGGAGCTATTTGGGTTTAGCTGGCTACTATAGGAGGTTCGTAGAGGAATTTTCATCCATCATAGCACCATTGACTAAGTTGACCCAGAAGAAGGTCAAATTTCAATAGTCGGATTCTTGTGAGAAGAGTATTCAGGAGTTAAAGACTCGGCTCACCTCACCCCCTGTATTGACCCTACCGGAGGGCACAAATGGTTTTATTATGTATTATGATGCATCATGGTAAGGTCATTGTGTATCCCTTTAGACAGCTTAAGACTCATGAGAAGAATTATCCGACACATTGGCAGCTGTGATGTTTACTTTGACGATTTGGAGGCAGTATTTGTATGGGGTGCATATAGATGTCTTCACAGACCACAAGAGCCTTCAATACGTGTTTACTTAGAAGGATATGAAATTTGTGGCAATGGAGATGGATAGAGCTTCTCCATGACTATGACATAAGTGTCCTTTATCATCCGGGCAAGGCCAATGTAGTTGCGGATGCTCTTAGTAGGATGTCCATGGAGAGTGTGTCTTATGTAGAGAATGGGAGAAAGGATTTGGTAAAGAATATCCATAGGCTTGCTCGTTTAGGGGTTCACCTTTTACAAATTCGACGGACGATGGTGTTATTGTTCAAAATGGGTTGAAATCTTCATTGGTGACGGAAGTTAAAGCTAGGAAAGATGAGGATCCTATCCTAGTGAAGCTAAAAAAAGCTATTCAGAATCAGAAAGTGGAGGTTTTCTCCCAAGAGTGAGGCTAATAGTTCTCAATACTCTATCTATACAAGTGCCACCAATATAAACCATGACCTATGGGATGTCTATTGGTGGAATGGAATGAAGAAGGACATAGCGGAGTTTGTGACTAAGTGTCCGAATTGCCAGTAGGTGAAGGTTGAGCATCAAAGACCTGGACGTATGCTTCAGGACATTAGTATTCCTACCTGAAAGTGGGAAGAGATCAATATGGTCTTCATTGGAGGCTTTCCTTGTATCCGCCAACAGTATGATTCTATATTGGTGATTGTGGACAGATTGACCAAATCTGTTACGCCCCACCTTGGGAGGCATAACTGGCACCTGGTGCCCTACTAGGACCTGAACTGCTGAGCAGACTGAGCCTAAGCACCTCTGGTGCAGGGCTGACTCTAACACAAGAATCAAGAAAACAACGAGCTATATAGCGGTTGTAAATACAATCCTCGGCCGACAAGGCCTATAGCCACCTGTGAAAATAAATAGCTAACCAGAGACAAACAATCATAGGGAGTCCTATGCGGGCCGACAAGGCCACCATGTTATCTAGTTATAACTGGAAAGTAAAATCAGATGCTAAAATGAACTATGACCGATAAGGCCACCAATCAACAGTGAAACAGGGCCCCGCATGGCCGATACACATAATCTAAAATACATATGGGCCCCACACAACTGATATCATCTAACCACAGGGAAGTAACACAGTTTGCAAGCCTCTAGGAGTAATAAGATGGTGGGGACAGGGCCCTAACCTACCCATACTGTACAAACAAAAGAAGTAAAACTCTATCTCACAAGCTCCGGAAGAAGGGAGCTGACGGCTCTGTACGACTGACTGGAACTACGAGGACCTGCTCCTCGTCTATCTGCACCTGCAGGAAAGTAATCCTGCGCCCCATAAGAGGGCGTCAGTACCACATGTACTGAATATGTAAGACAGTAACTTTAAATAACTGAAAGTAAGGAAATAGAAATGACAATAAGTGAGGTAAAGAAAATGGACTGAAGATGACTGAAGTAGTGAAATCAGGGCTAAACATAATTGTAATAAGGAGGGTAGGGGTCATACCTGACAAGCGAGGCGTCTTACTATCTAACTATCAGTAACTAAAGCAAGCATAAACCTTACCTAGTTCCCATAAGCCGGAAGGTACAATCAACACAAAATAACCCACCTGGGCCCCTATTAGCCCTAGTAAGTACACCTCAATCTATATACCCCTATCCAGGTCATACTGAGTCAACTACCAGCTATAAGCGTCCTGTCGATCCCTTGGGTCTGCAACTGGGCCCGCTGGGCCCTTGATTGTAGTTGTGTCTGAGTTCGAAGGACTCATGATATCTACGCCCCAGGTGTAAATTCTCGGCGGGGCTGTGTATAAGGCCAACCACGGCATATGAGGATCTGGATCCCCATCTTCGTCCTTTGGAGATGGCATGCCGCTCCGTAGAGCGACGTATCCTCGCCCCTGGTGGGCGGCGACACAGCTATTAACCCTGGGGTGGTCACGAAAGCTATACAGGTGTAATCAAACCCAAAACAATACAAATTACGAGCCCCGACTGACAACAACAACTAGACATGATAACATACTCCTGACATGCTTTAATGGGATTCATACTGGACTACTATGCTGAAGAAACTAACTTGCCAAAACAAAATGCCTTAACATACCTCGTTCGTTGTTTAACGATTAACTGGCAAGTTTTGGCTCGTGTTCAACTGCCCTTCTCAACTATAATCATATTAACAAAAGAATAGGGCTACTTTATTACTATANGATCAAAAACTCATAATTTCTCGGGAATCTAGAAGGGAGAAATACTTACTTTAGGCACGTGATCATATTGACACTAGTTTGAAACAATTCCATCAACTTAGGCTCGTCGGGACAATGATTCGCCGGGTGTATTTTACGAAAATAACTCCGTAGCGATGCTCTCTGCAGCCTTATACTTCAATACCCAAAGTTAATTTGGATTTGGACGACGTTTAGAGGCATAATTGGATGATTTCCAAATGTTTTCCTCGGTTTCCCTCTGTTCTAGCCGATAATATATGAATAATAATCTAACTTCTAAGTGTGAGGCCTTTATATACTTGAGGCGGCAGACAAGGCAACGTGGCACTCTGCCGGTCGCGCTGATTCTTCTCCGTGCCACTTCGGGTAATGCGGAGGGGGCTGCTCCATTCCACTTTGCCCCTCTTGAAACCTGATTCATCTTCCTCCTGTGAAATCCCGACTTTGCACTCATTCGGCCTTTCCCTGGGCCCTTTCCCAGTACCTAGGCACTCTAAAACTCTCAACCAACATACGAATAGGCCGATTAAATATTAGAAACTTACGGGGTGTAACATCCGCCCCCATTAAGAACATTCATCCTCGAATGTTAACTTCTACTTGCAAGAACCTTAACCTTGCAATTACTTATTCTGGAAAAATTTCGGCAGAGTCTCACCTGTAATATGGATTATCCAAAAAAAAAACCTGAAACGCAGAAAAGTCCAATACAGGTACTCCACACAATATTATGGCATTCATTTCACAATAGACTGAAGTTAACTACCTCACATATACATGTATATAATGCAACTTATGAAACAACAACAACAATATACCTCCAGCTGCACAATCTGACTAAGTCTGAAATAACTGAGGATATCTGGTTTTCATATCGTCTTCTGCCTCCCAGGTCATCTCCTCTCAGTTCTTATTCTTCCATAACACTTTAATGGAAGCAACATCTTTAGTTCTTAGTCTGCGGATATGCCGATCTAGTATGGCTACTGGAGCTTCTTCATAAGCTAACTCCTCAGTGATTTGGACGTCTTTAACTGGGACAATCTGGGAGGGATCTCCTATGGACTTCCTCAGCATTGATACATGAAAAACTGGGTGAACGGATTCCTATTCTGGAGGTAAATCCAATTCATAAGCCACCTGGCCTATCCTTCGGCGAATCTGATAAGGCCCAATAAACCTCGGGCTAAGCTTTCCTTTGTTACCAAATCTCGTCACACCCTTCATCGATGAAACCTTCAGGAATACCCAGTCACCCACATTAAATTCTGGGTTTCTTCACCACACATCATCATAAGATTTCTGGCGGCTCTGAGAAGTCAGCAGACGTTCCCTGATAAGCTTTACTTTCTCTTCTGACTGATATCTGGCCCAATCAATGCTGATTCTCCTACCTCAAACCAACCGGCTGGGGACCTGCACTTCCACCCATATAATGCTTCATAAGGTGCCATCTGAATTGCTGAATGATAACTGTTATTATAGGCAAACTCAATAAGCGGTAGATGTTCATCCCAGCTGCCTCCAAAATCTAGCACACACACCTGTAACATATCCTCGAGCGTTTGGATTGTACGTTCTGCCTGCCCGTCTGTTTGAGGATGGAAGGCTGTGCTCAGGTTAACTTGCGTCCCTAGGCTCCTCTAGAAAGATTGCCAAAATTTAGCTGTAAATTGCGCCCCTCTGTCAGAGATAATTGACAACGGAACACCATGCAATCAGACTATTTCTCTAATATATAACTCAACATAATCTTCGGCTGAAAAGGTAGCCATTACTGGCAGAAAGTGAGCTAATTTTGTCAACCTGTCCACAATTACCCATATAGAATCATGTTTACGCCTGGTACGAGGTAACCCTACTACGAAATCCATATTAACTGCCTCCCATTTCCATAAAGGCATGACTATATCCTGTATCAGTTCGCCTGGTTTCTGATGTTCAGCTTTCACCTGTTGGCAATTGGGACAATGAGCTACGAATTCTCCTATCCCCTTTTTCATTCCCGTCCACCAGTAAATCTCTTTTACGAACCCGGACCTGATGATATCCTGACCTTAAGTCAATCTTTGAAAAATACCTCGCTCCCTGTAGCTGATCAAACAAATCGTCTATTCTGGGAAGCGGG
>JACEIK010002647.1:164916-175271 GCA_018107945.1 Datura stramonium
GCCAGCCAGGCACCAGATGTGCTTAGGCTCACCAGCTTAGCAGTCCAGGTCCTAATAGGGCACCAGGTGCCAGTCATACCCCCCAAGGCGGGGCGTGACAGGTACACACATCTATCATGAAATAAATCAAACTTGCACACATGCACTAAACATGGAAACTGATTAGAGAGTTAGGGAAAAAACTTATACCTCAAAATTAAACTGAGCCGGTAGAGAATAGGTGAGGGTATTTAGCAATCATAGCCGCTTCGGCTTCCCACGTAGCTCCCTCAACATGTTGGTCTCTCCATAATACCTTCACCAAAGCTACTTCTTTGTTCCTCAACCTCTGAACTTGATGATCCAAGATTGAAATTGGAATTTCCTTGTAAATGAGGCCATCTCTCACATCAACACTATCCAATGGGACAACCAAGGCCGGATCACCCAAGCACTTTCTCAAGAGCGATAAATGAAAGGTGGGATGAACTGAAGATAACTCTGATGGCAAGTCCAACTCATACACTACCTTACCAATTCTTCTCATAACCCGATAGGGACCAACATAGAGGGGACTGGGTTTTTATTTCTTTCCGAACAACATGAATCCCTTCATGGGAGACACCTTCAGAAATACCCAATCGTCTACCTCGAACTCCAACTCTCTCCTCCTCACATCAACATATGACTTTTGATGACTCTGAGTAGTTTTCAGCCTGTCACTTATAGACTGAACCTTCACCATAGCCTCGTGAACCGAGTCTAGCCCTATCATAACTGCCTCACCAACCTCAAACCATCCGATGGGAGATCTACACCTCCGCCCATAGAGAGCCTCGAACAGTTCCATTTGGATGATGGAGTGATAGCTGTTATTGTAAGCAAACTCAATCAAGGGCAAGTGATCATCTCAACTACCTTTAAAGTCCATCACACAAAGTCTCAACATGTCCTCGAGGGTCTGGATTGTCCACTCCACCTGACCATCCATTTGTGGATGAAATGCTGTGCTGAGCTTAACCTGAGTCCCAAGCCCTTTTTGGAAAGACCGCTAAAAGTGAGAGGTAAACTGAGTACCTCGGTCTGAAATAACAGACAAGGGCATTCCATGAAGTAGAAAAAACTCCTGAATATACAATTTTGCATAATCATCCACTGAATCTGTGATTTTGACCGGCAGAAAGTGTGCAGCTTTGGTCAACCTGTCTACCACCACCCAAATAGAATCATACTGTCGGCGAGTATGAGGTAGGCCTGTAATGAAATCCATATTAATCTCTTCCCACTTCCAAGTGGGAATGCTAATGTCCTGAAGTACTCCTCCCGGCCTTTGATGCTCGACTTTCACTTGCTGGCAGTTCAGGCACTTGGCTACAAATTCTGAAATATCCTTCTTCATGCCGTTCCAACAATATATTTCCCACAAATCATGATACATGTTGGTGGCACCCGGATGGATGGAGTACCTAGACCCATGTGCCTCATGAAATATCTGGTACCGCAAATTATCAACATCAGGAACATACAAACGACCCTGGTACCGCAACACATCATCTCCCCCTTGAGAGAAAACCTCCACCTTTAACTCCGAACAACTTCCTTTAGCTTTACTAGAATTGGATCCTCATCTTGTCTGGCTTTCACATCCGTCACCAAGGATGATTCTGATCCATTTTTCACAACGCCGCCATCGGTTGAGTCGACCAATCTAACTCCCAACCTCACAAGTCGATGGACATCCTTCACCAACTCCTTCTTTTCCACATCCACGTGGGACACACTTTCCATGGAGAGTCTACTAAGTGCATCTGCAACTACATTAGCCTTGCCCGGATGGTAAAGAATAGTCATGTCATAGTCCTTTAGTAACTCCAACCACCTCCTTTGCCGAAGATTGAGATCCTTCTGCATGAACACATATTGCATGCTCTTGTGATCCATGAACACATCCACGTGGAACCCATACAAGTAATGCTGCCATATCTTTAATACTAACACCACCACGGCCAACTCAAGATCATGGATCGGATAATTATTCTCATGGATTTTTAACTGTCTCGAGGCATACACTATCACTTTCCCGTGCTGCATCAACACACACACAATTCCAATTCCGGAAGCATCATAATATATTACAAAACCATCGGTACCCTCAGGTAGAGTCAACGCTGGTGCTGAAGTGAGTCGGGTCTTCAACTCTTGGAAGCTTTTCTATAAGCCTCCGACCATTGAAACTTCACCTTCTTCTAAGTCAACTTGGTCAAAGGTGCTGCAATAGATGAGAAACCCTCAACAAATCTCCGGTAGTAACCCACTAAGCCCAAAAAGCTCCTAATATCTGATGGGTTCACCGGTCAGGGACAATTCTTTATTGCCTCAATTTTATGAGAATCTACCTTTATGCCCTCACTCGATACCACATGGCCTAGTAATGCTACAGAGTCCAACCAAAATTCACATTTGCAGAACTTTTCATACAACTGACGATCCTTGAGGATCTGAAACACTACTCTCAAGGTAGAGGCATGCTCCTCCTCGCTCGAAGAGTATATAAGGATATCATTGATGAACACGATCACGAACATGTCTAGATATTGCTTGAATACCCTATTCATCTAATCCATGAAAGCTTCAGGGGCATTGGTTAATCCAAAAGACATAACAACAAATTCATAGTGACCATATCGTGTTCTGAAAGTAGTTTTCGGGATGTCACTCTCCTGAACCCTGAGCCGGTTATACCCAAATCTGAGGTCAATCTTGGAGAAACACTTGGTACCATGAAGCTGGTCAAACAAATCATCGATCCTGGGTATATGGTACCTATTCTTGATGGTGAATTTGTTCAACTGCCAGTAATCAATACACATGCGAATGTAACCATCCTTCTTTCAGACAAATAATACCGGTGCACCCTATGAGGACTTGCTTGGTCTAATAAAACCCTTATTTAGCAGGTCCTTCAACTGATCCTTCAACTTCTTTAGCTCGGCTGGAGCCATCCTGTAGGG
Source organism: Datura stramonium (assembly GCA_018107945.1). NCBI lineage: Eukaryota > Viridiplantae > Streptophyta > Magnoliopsida > Solanales > Solanaceae > Datura > Datura stramonium. The sequence continues at coordinate 167,907 of JACEIK010002647.1, forward strand.
AGGATAGAGATGGCCTGTATATCGGGCAATAGGTCAATATAAAAATCAATTTCCCTCTCCGGAGGGACACCTGACAAATCATTGGGGAAAACCTCTGGATATTCACACACCACAGGAACTGACTGAATAGTCGGGGTTTCGAACTCAACATACTTAACCCTAACTAGGTGATACATGAAACCCTTAGAAATCATCTTCCTGGCCTTAAGATATGAAATAAATTGACCGAAGGTTACAACTGAGTTACCCTTCCACTCTAAAACTGACTCCCCTAGAAATCGGAATTCCACCGCACGGGTCCTACAGTTTATTGAAGCGTAACATGAAAACAACCAATACATACCCAAAATGATGTCAAAGTTAGTCATAACCAACTCTACTGAGTCTGCGGAGGTACCCTTATGCAACACTGTAATGGGGAAACCTCTATGCACCCGCCTAGTTACCACCAAATCACCGATCGGAGTAGAGACTGAGAACGGTTCTGACAAGATTTCAGGGCTAACTCCAAAACTACTAGAAATATAAGGGGTCACAAAGACAAAGTAGCTCCTAGATCAAACAAGGCATAAGTATTAATATAGAAGACTCGCAACATACAAGTGACCACATCTGGTGAAGCCTCCTGCTCCTGGCGGGGTGCTAAAGCATAAAACCTATTTTGACGCTGATCGCCTGCTGAACTAGTAGAGGCACCTCGCTGAGGGGGATGTGCTTCTCGAGCCGCAGAACTGGCTGCCGTCACGGGCCCCACTGACCCCTGACCTGGCTGAGGGGAAATCCCTAAGTCTGTGTCCGGGTTGGCTACACGCGAAGCATGCATCTGAGCCAACTAAGCATCTCTCGGGATGATTATTGCTGAACTTCATACATGCTGAAAAAAGTGTGCTCCACCTGCATGCTATCCTGATTCCTCGAGCCTGAAGCCCTACTCCTCTAATCCCCTCTGAACCTCGATGGCATACTGGCTGATGATGGCGCTGGAGTGATGGACCTATGTTGGGACTGCTGACGCTATCCACCCTCTGACCTGGCCTAAAAAACCTCATAACTGTCGGTTCTGGCCCTCTTGGTCTCCCTCTACCCCCTGTAGACTAAATCCATCTTTTGTGCATGCAATACAATATAGGGAAAGTCAATATCCCGATGAAGCATAGCGATCCTGCAATCCTTGTCCAAGNGCATCGTGCCCGATCAGGCTATGGCGCGGTATGTATGTCAATATCCCGATGAAGCATAGCGATCCTGCAATCCTTGTCCAAGTAGTCTACCACCCCATGCACAAAATAACTCACCCGAGCCCTATGGTCTGCCACCAACTCCAGATCATACTTAGATAATTGAGTAAACTCCAATGCGTACTCCTGAACAGACATGTTTCCCCGCTTCAAGTTAACAAACTCGGCAGCTTTGAGCTCCCTCATCTCCCGAGGGAATAACCGATCTAAAATTACCTTGTGAAACTCTTCCCAACCTATCGGGCCTACACTCACTGCCTTGGCATCCTTCCACTGCTTGAACCATATGTGAGACAGCCCTTAAGCTGATAGGAGGTCAAGTCAACGCACTCCCTATTGTTTATCCCCATAACCTGGGTGATCTTCAGAATCTCCTCCATGAAATCGTGTGAATCCTCATCCACCTTGGACCCCGTGAACTCAGAGGGCTCATCCTCAAGAAATCCCTCACCCTAGCTACAGCTGCATTCCCATTCTGAGGGAAATGTGCCACTATATGATTCTGGACTTGGGCAGTCATGGCCAGTGCCATCATCTGAATCGCTGCCCTAAACTCAGCGTGGACAGTTGACTCTGGTGCGTACTCCTCGTGAACGGGTGGGGCTGGTTGATGCTCACCATCATGGACATCCTCATGATCATTGACGTTACCATTTCTTCTGGCGTTCATTCTGTGCGGAGGCATGATTCTGCAATGTGAATAGCATGAATTAGAAGGATAGAAAGACTTTTCATCGCACGACATAGATCGTGAAAGAAGGGAATATTTCCTAAACGTCTAGTAGACTCTTCATCATAAGTGTGGTGCGCTTCACACCCATGAAAAATACTCTACTTAACATGGCTTTCAAACTCCCTAGAATACTTCAAACCTATGGCTCTGATACCAAGTTTGTCACGACCCGAACGTATACCCGGATCATAGACACAGGACAAGGAGCCTCAAGGGACCCCAAGTCAACCCATAGCATGAGCACACATCTAATCCCAACCACATGACCAGAAGATTTAGCACAAAAAGAACGTAATCATGACATAATAGAAGGAAAAGCAACACTAGACTCATACAATACGACTGATTACAACTTGTAATGTGATAAGCCTCTAATCATGAAAATACGGATTGATGGGACAACTCCCCGACTAACCCAATAATCCTAAAATTGAAAGAACAACATAGAGTCAGAATACATAGCCCTCGAAACATGAGGACTTACCAAGTATGCTGAGAACAACTCCGATAAAATCTATGGGTGAGGGTGAGCCAAAGAGTTGGGGCCTGTATCATAAACGATACAACATAGAAAGTGTGCGGTCAGTACGTGGAATATACTGAGTATGAAAGGTAAGTAAAACAGACATTTTAAACATATATGAAATTCATAAATGATTATAAGAGTAGGACATCAAGCTCGTATCGTAAATCATCATAACATGTCATAAGACTCAAGGTTTTCAAAATGTATGTAACCTAACATAATTATAATCATAATAAAAGAGTTTTACTTAACATGACTTGAGCCAACATACATAATCATAACATACATAAATCATGAGGAACAGTGGGATATTCTCTTAACCAACATACCCTATATGAGCACACATGAAGCCTGACTTGTAACCCTAGTCGGGAGGGTGTTCATACCTTGCCAAGGGTAGAACCATGAAAATGTGACGTCACCATGAAAAGGGCCATTTGGGTCGGAGACAGTCCCATAAGAGGTCCCTACATACCTATGATGGCACGTAGTTTATTAGACCCGGGGCAGAACCTAGGCCCCGAACCTACTCGGTGTTCAATACTACTTCCAAAACATATATATAGTGTTCATAGTATAACATACATGAATTCCTGGGCTTGTTGAATCATGATAATCACAAACATGCTTGAACATACATGAACTAGCCATGAATCAAGGCCCGTGAGTCGGCCAAAAACATAATTCATGATTCATAAGATTCATACATACTTGTAGATCATGCATATAACTTGAATTTCATAAAAACATAATGAGTAACATGATAAATTCATGATTTAAATCATAATTTATGTTGGGTTTACATATATCATCAATGGGTAAATGGATCATAAATCAATTCATCATGGGGCATGCATAATTAGGCTTAAATACATAGAAATCGAAATCGATAAAATTATAAATGATTTAAATAATAAAAACTAATTAAATCCCATAGATTATGATAATATTTTAAAATCACAAAACCCATAATCAAATTATTTGAGTTTAAGTAAACCAAATTCAAAACCCCATGAGTTTTTATTGAAATTTACTAAAAATCATAGAGGAGGGACATGGGTGTGGAAGATATCACCCATTGATAGACTTAAATAAATGGGATATTTGATTCTTAACTTCCCTTGATTACCCAAGAATGGAATTGGAAGAATTGAAGAGAAGAGCCTAGAATCTCCTTAGATTGCCTCTCACTATACTGTGCATGCATGAATGAAGAGAAAACTGAAATTAACCCCTTTAAATTTCCCTATTCGTAACCCAAAACGTCATAGTTTAGGACTTAGGATCTTAGGAAAATTATGAAAAGACCCTTACTATTTCGCAGAAAATAACTGCCAGGTGACCCTAACAGGTGACCTGACATTTCGTTACAAGAACAAATGATCCGTCCTGTCAGGTACACTGTCTTAACTGATCACTGGGGGTCCTAACGGACAACACCATGACTCGTTATGGGTGGCCGAGTCATGGCTACCACCCTTCAAGTGCACTGCCTTGCCTTTTCTACCTTTCTTATATCTCCTCCCCATGGATGACCTAACGACTCGTGGTATCTGAACACGAGTCGTTTCCAAGCTCGTGGGGACTCCTTTTTCCTCAATATTTTCCCATTCTCCCAGGCCTCCCCATGAGTCACCTGATGACTCGTCCTATGCCTACAATTCAGATTTTCAGTTTTCCCCCTTTCAATTCCCGCGTCCGATCTTTGAGTTTCTAGAGTATTACAAGAGGGCACACCCGTGATATCATACCTCATTTGTCCTTTGTCTTGGAAAGGTTTAGGATGACTCTTCTCTATGTGGGAAAGACGTGGGATCATCATGTGCTCATGTATGATGGTTGTAGGTTATGAAGAGTCTCCCATTATTCCTCATAATTTTAGTTACTCATGTTCAAGACTCATGATATAATGTTTTATAACATAGTTTACCCATTGATCAGTTTATGAGATTTTGTTTATGATTTCAAGCATGAAAAGTTATATGATTTCTATTTCTAAACCTCGGGTCATCATGTTTAGCTTATGATGAATAGTTATGATTATGTATATTTTAGATATATGGATTTCAGCATGTGGTCCTTACTCTCAAGATCTATTTTAATTTATATTCATGATTACAACTAACATTTTACTAAGCATATTTTACTTACCTTGCATACTCAGTATATTCAAAGTACTGAACACATAATCTATGCTATATCGTCTCATAATATAGATTTGGTGATCCAGCTCAGTTTCGCTGCTAGCTTGCACCCACTTAGTTCAGCTCCATTACGCTTTTTGTGAGTCCTCATCATCCGAAGACATCTATCAGTTTCTGCTTTTTATGTTTTGTTTAGTTTTAGACTTGGAGTTAGCTGGGGGCTAAATCTGAAAATCTCATCAGTTAGTAGAGGCTTTTAGACATAGAGTAAGTATGTATAGCTTGTGACTCAGCATTGTGATATTGTCGCTTTTATTTATGCTTTATGATATTTAGACTTTCGCTTATCCATGATTAAGTAAATTTTTGTTTGATTTCGCTCTTAAGTCATGCTATGTATGTACCATGGGTTAGCTTGGAGCCATTCATGATTTTAGATCTCGTGTCACGACCCGAGTCTATTGTAACACCCCCGATAATTTGAGCGATACTTTCTTTGTAGGACTAAGGGTCTCAATATGCTACAAATAAAGTGTTATGAGGTATTTGAATCACACTATAGTTGGATGTTAAGATTTGACGTCAATCAAGTTGTAAAGCAAAGGTTGGCAAAAGTTATTGGAAATTTCCTTCTTGAGATTCTCTCAAATTTGGATCAAATGTGTTGAAGGCTTTCTCCCAATCAATAAGGAGTTAGGGGGGTTATGGCCTATCAAATAAAATTTCTATGAGTCTAGTTTCCAATTCATTAAACCTTTCGTGAATCCAACTTTAGAATATAGAGATATTTGTCATTTGTGTGAGACAGCACAAGCAGGAACGTGAAAAACGGCTAAGGCGGTAGAGGACTATATAAGTCCATTTGATAGGTTATTTCATATCCTTTTCTCGTTTCAGGAAATGTACAACATAAAAAACTCTCACTAGAGGTGTTCCAACACGTGCTTGATTGTTTTGGGCTTAGGAAACATAATTCAAAATAGAAGGCCGGGAAGTTGGAAATCACGTGTAGCTTGTGTTTTGGTATCTTTTTTGGGCCTTTTAGTGGTTGTTTCATGGTGAAGCTATTGGTAAGTCTTTTTCCTTTGGTATTTATTAGTTGTTCATGTTAGTTATGAATTCATTAGCAATAATAGATTGTTGTTTCAGAGATTCTACCGCCGATTTCATTGAAAGTTAGCCGAATAAGTATCGTCTTATATTGTTTCTTTGTTGAACTTGTTTGTAGTGTGTTTGGGGTGTGAGCTGCTGTTATTAGGCAGTATTTTGGTTATTTTGGATGTAAGGATTTGAGTAGGTTACTTCATGGTTGTTTAAGGTATGTTAAGGTTTCACACCCCAAAACTGGGGTAGGGCGCAACTGGCACTCAATTCATGATCGATCTAGAAGCCGGCTATATAGCATATATAAATGTAACACTAAGGCTGACCAAGCCACCTGTCACAACCAACCAAAATAAATACTGGGCCAATAATGCCTTGAAAATTATAAATATGCAATCTGAAAAGCCAACAAGGCTACAATAAACTAAGCACAACAATGAAAAACCTATACGACTACACAACCTACACTACTATACAAACTAGTCCACATCAGCCTCTACAGAGTAAACAAACTGAAATGCACGGGACAGGGCCCTGGCCTACCCATGCTATACACAAAACTCAAAATAGTCCAAACTAGGACATGGATCCTGGAAGAGAGAAGCATACCCCTATTCTGCTGAAATCTGGCTCCTACTACTTCCGATGATCTGAGCCTCAGCCTGTACCTGTAGCACGATCGTAGAAAGGGTCCCAAGATGAAGGGACATCAATACCAATAAAATGTACTGGTATGTAAGGCTGAAAACTGTAAACATGTAAGATAAATATGATAACTGGGCCAGAATAAGAAATAGTAACAACCCGAAATCCTGAAAATAGAAACCTGACAATAACATATTATTGAAGTGTAAATGTAATCATCCAATGCACAACAAAGACTATAACTAAAATGCCAACATCCATCCAATCATAAAATCTATATACAATTCATCCAGCCAGTGTACCACACCAGGGTAAAAATAAAAATGCCTCCAGCCGGTGTACCACACCGGGGTAAAATACGTCCAACCGGTGTACCACACCGGGGTAGAATAATGATACCTCTAGCCGGTGTACCACACCAGGGTAAAATCAATAAATCTTTCAAAAAAACATAAATGGAGCCGATATGGCTTATACTAGACCAACTCAATACATACAACATAGAAATGACGAATACTAAACATGTGGCCTGCATAGGCCTCCTTCGTAATGCATAACTGGAACTGAGTACAAATAACATGTAAATATAGAAAATAGAACTTAAATGCGTGTATTCAAAACTTGTTTAAATCATAAGGAACTGCGGATGACCTAAGAGTTTCAACAAAATTTATAGATCGTGTTCAAGGGACATTAGAGCTCAGAAACTCGCTAGCTTGTCGTTTGGCGTAAGGAAAAGGGATTATGAAATCTCCCCTTGGAATGACATATTTCATAACGTACACATATGATAAAGGAAAACCATAACTAGGTAATCCTAATTTGATAAGCTCGTTTACCCTTAATAGCTTGCGACGTCTTTGTGTGGCTTAAAATCGTTTACACGTCCTCATCTTGGCTCTTTCACCAATTTCAGTTAGTAACCAGACCTTTTAAAACATTTAACAACACACACACACACACACACACACACAC